>VZRZ01004630.1:495856-526943 GCA_013398175.1 Climacteris rufus | reverse complement strand
TTTTTTTTTTTTGGCACAGTGCTTCACAGACAAAGTGTTGAAAAAGCTTCTTTTTTTAACAAAATGAGTTAAGTATTGCTGCCATGGTGATTATCAGAAGAAATCAGCACCAAAAAGTAGCCTAGAAATCTAGATCCAAATTCAAAATTCTCAGAAACCAGGGTATTTGTTTAGAATTTGTCCTCGTTTGAGACAAATTTAGCAGAAAAACCCCTTCCAAACAGAAGGCAGTTTTCACCAGCCCCTCCCGTATCAGAATCCTTTCTAACAGGAGGCTTTTGCTGTGTGTATGAGGGGGGTGGAGGGGGAAGACTGGAGCAGAGAGGTCATTTTGAAAAGCAAATCCTTAACCCTTTTTCTGAAAGAAGAGGACTGTCTAAATAATACGATTGCAGAAGATCTGAAGTATGCCATAGCAGGGAGATGAATCTCCTCCTCTCATCAGGGGTGTGAAAGAGAAGGCATCATAATCTCTGAGGTGGCTCTAAGGGTGGCACCACTGTGTTGATCTTTTAAAAGCTGTCCCATTTGAACAGGAACTTCCCTATTTAGCACTAAGGTAGTGTTGACTCTAACACTTATTAACATTCACTGCCACATTTACTGTTCACTGAATTTATATTCTAAATAAGTATTCTAGACCAAAAGGTCTGTTTGTCTACTTTGCTGACAGTGCATATGCCTTGATCATAACCATCACAAAATGCCAGTAATGGATGTAAAGAGAAATTGTGAAGCTAGTAAAAATGTTGTCTATATTTAATTAATTATCTCCTATGCCTTACCCACAGCAAGAGGACAAAGGTATGGGTTAATTAGTAACCTAAAAGCATAAGGCCATTAAAAAAAAGCCTTACTCAAACTTGCAACTTTTCTAGAACAAATATAAAAACAGCAATAGGCTGGTAAGTACCTGACTAAAAGTTACAAAATCTTTGCATCAGAAAAAGGTACTGAGATCAAGGATGCAAAGTTTTTGCCATTAATGTCCCCCATGGCTAGCTTGAGAAGGGAGTCCAGGGACTGACAGCTAAACAGAAGTGGTCACTCCAAACTGCTCTGTTCCCTACCATGTACAGCATTTAAAAGAGGCCACATTTTACAGTCAGGGACATGACAATCAGTGACATTAAACTATTTCAGTGGTCCATGGGCTATAAGTTATAATATATTACTTAGAATATTTTAATCACCTAAAGTTCAGGGGCCTCAAAGCATATATTAATTAATGCTTATTTTAATTAGCTGTGCCTCAGAGAGAGGAAGAAGACAAAACTGTGCAGCCTTATTAGCACTACACTCCAGATCTGTAATTAAACCCAGAACACATAATATAATAAGCCTCAGGACTTAAAGCAGTGGAAGATTGGTCACCACCACAGCAGCCTCCCAGTCCTATAACTTTCTTTTTGCTTAACATCATACTCCTTTCCTCTGGTTTCCACAAGGGAAAAGGCAAAAGATTTCTGCTCCTCAGGGGCCAAACTCAGCTCTATTCCTGCAATAACAGCATCATCTTTCATGGAATTATTCTATATTCCATTGTACTCAGAAGAATAAACTATTATTATGAGGAAAAATCTTTTTGTGTAGGTATCTTCACAAGCAATTTTTTCCTCTATTTGGCTAGCAGCCACTGTGGATCTGTCTGCAAGCACAGAAACCTCTGCTTTTCTGCCTTCAAGCATTCTGCCTCTTTCCCTGACCAAGAATCACTAAAGATGCTTATTTTAAATCTCACAACTGCTGGATTCTGAAAGAAAAAAAAAAAAAAAAAAAGGGGCTTTGGTTCTTCTTACTTTCTGGGTCTTCACAATAAATTAGCTGTGGGCTGAATGGACAAATCAGTGTGCAAAGGTCATCCAGCCAGTCAGTGGAAAAGCATCAATGCAACCCAGTGGTACCAATCTCTACTATCCTACCCTTGTCTGCCAAATGACCAAGCTAGGAAATTCCAATCAAGCATCTATTCTATTCAATTCTATTCAAGCATCTGCTTGGGTACATTAAAGACACTAAAGACAAACAGAAGTCCAATAAACTGAGATGCTGATTCTAAGTCCCTGAAAGTCAGTGACAGTTTTTGTGTTGACTCCAAGTATTTTAGGATAAGAGCTTCAGAGCTTAATAATGATACTGGAAAAAAATTATCTAGTTCTATACTGGTACCATCCTATAGCATTAGTTTTCAAGCTTGTTTTGCTTGAAGCTCCTTAAAATTTAGACAATAGTCGTATTTTTTTAGCAAAGTTCTACAGACACTTTAAGAGTGGTTCTCACACTCTCAGATAGATATGGGTCATGCACTGGAAACATCTGCTAAGGGGAAGGAAAGGACATACAAAAAAAATCCCCAAACCCTACCAGTAACTGAATACAGGAAAGTTTTATTTTCTTTTTCTTATTTCATACTAATTGCCAATTTTTTTAACTCTAAGTTGCAATAAATTCCCTCAATTTCACTCCTTCCTGCTCCAGTCCATAGAATTTCTCCAAATAAATAGCGATATGGAATAGTTATGTTTGCAGAAATTGCTAGTACTTTATCAATGCCTGAGCCAACATAAACATTTTTCATGCACCTGCATAAAAGAGAAGGAATTGGACAGCTTTTAAGAAATGTGCTATATTTTAATATGCCCTGGTGACATGCAGAAGTACATCTACAGTTCTGAAAGGAGGTGGAAGAATGGGTGGAGAGCAAAACTTTGTACACTCCTGCTTCTTTTTGATTAATTTACCGATGTTTGAACAAACAGTGCTGCTTCGCTCCAGAAACAATTTTTGGCCAATAAATTTTGCATCCAGTCCTAAAACATCATTTTAGTAATTTCTAAAATGCAAACCAATGTTAATGTTTCACTACCTCTTACACTTAAATGTAATATTTCATTTTATTTCCTTATTTGCATTTGTTCTTATTTTGACTTACTGTATGCTAATTTATTCTGCAATTTTAACTAGTTTTGTGATATATTTAAAGTGTTTTATTAATTATGATAGTTTTGTTAACATGACACAACAGCATATTTAGTGGATTATAGCAGGTTTCCTTTGACTCCTCAGCATCAAGCGATGTAGACCATGTATGCCTAAATTAGACCAAAGCAGCGAGATTAGACTAATTTAACCTTCCCCAAAATCTTAGAAGAGCTCATTAATGTTGCTCTGCAGAGCATCTATAGTCTTATAATGAAGACATGATGCGATATTGTTTTGATACTTTCTTGCCAAGCTCCCAGCTCCTGACAAGCAGTTGATTTTTTACGCCCTGTTATTCTTACAGACAATTACCAGCTTTTATCATCACAATTTTTAACTTTGGCTCCTCCCATAAAGTAAAGTTTTCTGAAGTTCTCCTTATATTTTGCATGTTTATTAGAAGGAACAAGAAGAAAGGGGGAAAACAAAAGGCCAGGGTGTCATTACCCTTATTCATATGCTTCATAAAAAATGCACTGAACTCATAGCTTCTGGTACAGGTGTTAGCTTGCCACAGTGTAGCTTCATATGGATATAATCAATATATGCACGAGTATTTGGGGATTGGAAGAAGACTTGCTTTTCATTTCAAGATGAAAATAACAAAATCAACCAAAATTTTATGAAAACTGTTTGCAATGAAAAATACAGTTACATTACTGCTTCATTACATTACTGCTTCAGTGGCTGAACTCCAGCCCAGCCTCAGGACTCAGCTTGTGACAAAATCTCACCTCAGAATGCCTTGCATTTTGCCAGATGCAAAACTTAACAGGTTTCTCGAGACATTTTTAAATAGAGCATAACAGTGTGTTCAGTTTACTGGGGGCAAATATTACAGACAAACCTAATTGAAAACCTACTGCATTTTTACCACCTGCTCCTTCTTTCTCATTAATGCATATCCAGGTATAAATTGTGAAAGCCTAACGAAGATTTAAAGAGAAAATCAAAGAGAAAACAAAACAAACCAAACAAGTTCAATCACCTCTGCAGAACATTTGCAGAAACTATTGGATATCAGACTGCATACTTTTAAGTTAGAGAAGAGCAGGTGAATGGACACAAAGACTGACTTTCCACAGAAAGCTGACAGTCATTTTGGAAATGTAGAAAAAAGAATGTAATTAGTTTTTCTCTCTGTCTCCAGCTTCCTTCTTCTTTTTAATCCTCAAGGAACTAACTCTTTTTAACCATGAACCCAAGTGCATTGGGGTAACTTAACTTCAATAAATTAAGCAACAGCTGTTCTTTTTAGAGCTCCAGTTATAAAAATTTATTAATTAACTACTAGACATTTAATCATTAAATATACTTCCTGAATGTGTGCCTGCTAGAATGTAAAATGCTGGACCCACTTTTTTGGCTTTCTACATTCAGGTGGCAGAAGCAGACGTGGAAAGCAGACGGAACACAGCAGATGGGTATTCTTCTGCTGCAAATAAGTCTCTGGAGCTGTAAAAGGTAATGCAGTCCAGCTTCTGTAAACTACACTTCAGGCAAGATGACTAACAGGAATAATCACAAAATCAGCAATATAAAGGAAAATATAACTTCCTGCAATAAAATGAGAAAGACATTCAAAGACAAACTGGGAGGTTGACTTTGCAACACCTTGTGGTAATGAGTGGTGATCAAGATTACAAAGAAGAGATTCATGCCTGAAAGCTGGCCTGCTTCTTTCAAGTTTAGCAGTTGATCTAATAAAAGATAATATATCCTCTAAAACCTTGCCTCTCTTAGATTTTTTATGAATCCTGATTAGAAAAAATAGCGCTATTTCATTTTTCATTTGGAGATTTTAAAGAGCTTTACAAAGAGGTTTACAGGTATCACTGGGATTTTTGATGGATAAAGAACAATGGACTACATCCTCAGAAATACTCCTTGGCACTTTATAATCCATATCCTAACTTAGATACTGATGTGCCATTAGGTGGGGACAGTCAGGTGCCTCAGCACGGGACATGTGGAAGGCTGATCTGATGAAGCTGGCTGAGTGGCACTGCTGGAGATGGAGGTGCCCTTCTCTTTTCCTTCTCCTCCCCAACACAGGTGCTATCCTGAGCTGGGACTTCTGCAATCCACAATAATGAACTGTCTCCTATAGATGGATACTTAAGCCATCCCTTACTCATGGAATATGGACAAGATCTTCTCCAGCCTTTTTGGTGCTCTCACTTGGAATATCAAATTCTGACTTAAAATCCCTCAAATATCTGATAATGTTTGGCCCTTCTCCTTCTCTCTTGGTTCATGTCATTCATTCTCCTCCTGTCCCACAGCCCTCCCCAGTCCAATGAACATAGAAATTCACTTCATAGAAATTAGAACAGCTTGAACCAAGGGAAGGGCAATCTTGACTCCATGTCTCATCACCCTTTCTCAAAGCTTACTCTGAGCCTGTTGTTTAAGGTGCTTTCCCTGTAAGGCAGAAAATGCAAATTCATACCTTCTTAGACAGAGGTGGGATTTGAAGTGGGATATCCCAACTACTGGACGAATGCCACTAGACCCAACTGAGTGTGGCAATGCCATAATATTGAATCTTGCATGCATTTCTAAGTTTGAAATCCTGACAGGTCTGATGTGCAAGACATGCTGAAGTGCTCAGTAGTCTCCAGCTGGAGACACACTGGTCATGTCAAGGAGCAAGATATAAGGCAGATTAGGAACATCTTAACATTAGATGCTTAGACTACACCTGATTTCCAGAGACAAGTGGTTCTGCCCATACGTGAATTGCAAGACCTATATATTCTCTTATCTTGGAAATAAATACCTTCATACTTTAAGAATGTTCGAGCACCACCACGTTCCAAATCTAGAGCACAGAGCAGCAGACTGTGAACAGAAGAGAAATCTATGGTACATTAATTTGAGCTTTGTAAATTAATAGCTGACCTGCTCAATAAGATCCTGGATTCTATAGAAAGGTGGAGAAACCTGGTGATGGCGTGAAGGTGTGCTAGGACTAAGAAAATGAGGGCAAAGCTCTGCTCACACACCTGGGATCAGACTTCTCAGGTTCTGTTTTTGTTCATATGGCAGTTTCACAAGTGCACATTACCTGTGCAGCTGAGCACAGTCAGGCATGACTTCATCTGAATCCATTCCCATTCAAAATGCCAGCACAAACCCTGTGAAGATCATGAATTCAATTCTACCCTGGACTTTCCACAGATCTCTCTGTATGAGTAATTTTACGTTCATAAAAAAAGAGGCTTTTAATAGCCTTTGCCAGAGAGCTACTGAAATTTCATGGGTGTATGAGATGGACACATTTCATGACCCTTTAACTAATTATTGTGCCATTACTACTCTTGGTGCTTTCTACACTTGCTGACCTCAGACTAAACATACCTCTCTTCACATGATTTCAGACTGAGTATGACTTTCCTCTCATATTCATTTTCATTTAACTCTGATCTGACCCTTTTTTGAAATTCTGAGCTGGTTTTCATAGAAATCTTATCTAAAATCAAAGCTCTGTTTCTCTGTAATGCTTTGGGATATGGCCTTATCTTATGCCATTATTAAAAATGGAAAGCTCTTTTATACAGGTATATTTTTGACCTCTGCTCTTCTCTATTTGGAACAAAACCTGCAGCAGCATGGCCAAGAATAGAAGCAGCATCATCCAGTTCCCAATTCTATACTTTAACCAATAGATGATGCTTCCTGTGAGTATATAAAATTTCATTTAAATGCAAAATCTCATTATGTTTGCTTACACTTACGATGTGTTAATATTATTTTTTATATCCTGCCTTTCCTCAACCTCCCTTGTCCTCCAAGGCATAGCAGATTTTCAAGGTCCATTACAACAGTGGAAGAAGGTTTATGTGACTACTTGTCACTCAGCCTGTATGTGAAAGGTTCCCATAAGACAACTGGGGACATTTATTACACCATAGTCAGCACTGTTTGAACAAAGAACTCCATGACTCTGTGTGAACAAAACTTCTGACAATGCAGATATTTTAGGAAACAAGCAGAAAGATTTCAAGGATATTACTACCAGGCAGGCACTCACATTACCAAAGAGTTCAGCACTTTCAGTATGTGATGAAATGTCAAAAAGTACATTTTTTGCAGCCACATGTATTGAGTGGAATGTATTCCACTTAAACAGAGGACACTGTATTTGTATAAAATAGTTTAAAGACAGGATCAATCCTAGTGCATTACCATTACAATAAAGAAAAAAAGTATGTGGTTCTGTAGATAAAGTTACCAGGAAAGAGGATAAAGAGTTATTGTTAGTACATAGTGCTCTGCCAAGAAATTATGACTAACAAGAAATTAAGAAATAAGTAGAAATTAATAAAAGGATCAATAAAAGTTGCTATATTACACATCAATCTATTCCAAAAGCTTTTAATAGTAAAACTATAACTTATTTGTCACTATGGCTTATTTCTGACTGTAGGTCATGAAGTTGTTTTCTGAGTGCAGAAGACACATTCTATGTTCCACAAGAGCTTGGGTTCTGTTGGAAAATCTTGTCAACCAAAAATGGAGTATCTGAGTAAGAGCAACTGTGACAAGATTCATTATCTTCTGAAAATTCAAGACACCACAGACAATGTATTTGTCCAGAAGTAGGATCATATGTTCGTGTCATTTTGATCAGAAGTAACACTAGCCAACTAAGCTCCAAATTTAAACAGCACTGTAGTACCCAGCTTTTCATTGAGCAGGCAAAGCGTCACAGTGAATTAAGTACTCATTGCACTGAGAGATGGTCAAAATTGAAATTTCTGTTCTGCAGGAAACCCTGACCCTTCAAAATCTGATTATTCTCTAAATCAGAAAGAATGCCACTACTTCAGAATTTCCCATTAAGCAAATGGCTTGAAGAAAAGAGATTCAGGAATCTAAAACAAAAGCATTTTTTGTAATGACAAAACTATTTATTTTTGATGTGATTAATGGTTTTAGTTTGATATGGTAAGGAGCTTTGCATCAGTTGTATCTAAATGCTGTCTAAACCATTTCAGATTGCATTTCATGACATCATATTAATATGGTTAACATTAATATATAATGTAAAAGGCAGGACAAAAAAAAGAGCTGGCATTACTAAACCAGAAGATTTTTACAAAACTATTATTACAAAGATTACAAAAGATTATTACAAAACTACTAACTATAATTATTTCTGACAGTTCTCCATGGATATCTGCACTGTATCTGTTATAAAATCTTAACATATGACTACCCTTCATGCACTGGTAATAAACAGAACAGTCCTCCCTTTCCTGCCCCAAAACAACTCGATTGAAAAATGTGATTAGGTCTGGCCTTTCTGAAGTGAGTGGGAGTTCTGGCATTGACATCAATTAAGTCAGAACTTTTTGCACTGATTTCAGGAGGACGACCTGTGTGCTTGAAAACATGCAAACATAAATTCTGTATTGATCTGGAACCTTAACCACAAAACTTCAAAGAAAATGATCCCATCTAAATCTCAGTTGAGAGCACAGAGTAAGACTCTTACCCATAGTGCATAGACTCTCAAAAAAGCAAAAGCATTGTCTAGCCAGATTCGGAGATCATTTTCCATTTTTTACATCATCTGGAACAACAGCAAAAATAGATTATTTCAAAATCAGTATGACCAGTCCACCAATTTTAAAGTATTCTTCACCCACAGGAAAATAGTGACACTATTTGTATCACACACTTAGAAAAAAATCATTACTGGTACTGCATTATTAACATCTGCATACTTATAAATAAGGCAGTGATTTCTGACACCAAGGAGAAACTGTTCTCAACAGCCAATATAATAAAACTAAACCATGTAGTAAGATAAACAAGAAGAGAATTCACCAAATGTGGGCAAATACGCCTCAGGCACCATCTATTATGTGCACATCTGCCCACAGAGCAGATTGTTATCATCTAGCGTTATCAAAAGGCTCTGTGTATTTCTCAGGAAACAAGCACAAACACTCCCAATAAATCATGCTGCTAAATATACGTTCCTCTGTCAGTAAGACATTACCTTCCATCTTGGTTATACCTGAGAGAGAATGTTTCTTTTTTTTTTTTTTGCGAATTCAGATTAAAAAAAGAGTAGATTCTCTTCTTCCCTCCTGCCTAATCCCTTGAGCATGTGCTTTATTGCAGACTTGAAAAGTCTTGTGGGGCCCTTTTGCCATGAAACAGGCAGGGCTTCATTGCCAGGCCCATCTACACTGCCTGCCACTTTTCTGATGGTACCTAGGAGACAAATTCCTTTGGATGTCCACTGGACTGGATATAAACATGAAGCTAAAAATCCTTACATCATTTTAGTCAAATACAGCCTGAAGGGACATCCACACTGCTGCAGATGATGAAAGACTAACAACCATCTTCATCTACCTCCAAAACTATCAGCTGGTGCAAAGTAAAAGGTGTCTTAATTTCCAACAATAGAGAAGCATATTTAAGAGAAAGTAGAAAACAGTATTTCAAGCACAAATCATGCAACACAAATTATTGCAAAATGGCATTGAAATTTTCAGAATGATCACTTAAAAGCCTCTTTATTTTCTTTAAATTAATGTTTATTTCTGGTATAATAATGCTGTATTTTTGGTATCAGTAGGTGGAATGCATACTCTGATTTAAACTTCATAAGAGTATTAGCCAGGGCTTTGCAACTGCTTTCATCTGAACAGATGACTCTATTTAATACTGCAGTATAACCTTGCTTAGTTTCCAAAACAAATTTGCAAAGGGATTGGATTACTCTGAGGATAATTAATGTGATAGGGAGAGTTTTTTAATCTCGATGTTATTATTTCAAACTTACTTAATTAAACTTGTTACATTAAGTAACCTGGGGCACCAAATGGAATTTGAACCCTACTTCCTAGGTACAACAATATAGCAGGAAACAAAGCTGTGTCACAAAGCAGACTACCCAAGCATAAAAAAGTAGTTCTGTCAACCCTGTTAAGACCGGCCAGAGTGACGGAACTGTGTTCCCAGCATAAAGACACCTCAGAGATGGAAACCAAGTGGTGATCTCCCAAGTACCAAGGTCTTTAGTACAAGCCCCAGCCATTACTGTGGAAGAACCTGCACTGACCCCACTGGGTCTCCATTAAAACTATGGCAGCCTATTCTGCCTATGGCAGAACTATTAGAACTATGATGCAAGACCAAACAGAGATGGGGAGAAAGTAGGCATCCACTGAAAGGTGAGGGTAAGGATCACCTGTCTGCATTGACAGGTGTGATGTACCGTTTTGACAATGCAATTCCACTCTAATCCCCTTCTAAGTATTGCTGGATATGGTTAGGAAAATTTCCACAGGTTTTAAATGTACAAAGAAAGATGAAATACCTTGCTCTATCAATGCAAATTTTTACCTATGTTTATTACTATCTCTATCGACAGCAAGAGCATGTAAGATGTTTAACAGTGATGAGAATTAATGGCCTAGTAGAATGTGCAGAAATTTCACTAGAAACTCGTGGCTAATGGCCAGAAGTCAACATTACCACAAGCATAAAACCAGAGTAACTAAAGGATGATTCCTGGCCAATTAAGGGTCAGTAAGCTTTCAGCATCTGTGGGTTCCTTATGGTTTTTATTAAGCCAGAATGAAAGGTTTATGCACATAATTCTGAACACTTTTTTCCTTCATGCTGAAAATAAGAAGAGTCTCCCTAAAGGTCTCCCTTAAGGTCTCCCAAGGTCTGAATCTTTCACTGCATTTAATCACTTTTGGTGTCTTTCTTTCTTCTTTGCAGGAATTTTGCCTGAGCACTCCTGGGACTGGTGTTGCATTACAGATTCATCAATGATTTGCTGCTTACCCTACATTATCCCACAAGTGCTGAGGCAAACAGTTCCTTGCCAGGATCAAATGAAGTTCTCTATTTGCCTGCAGTTTAAAATCTTGTTAATGTTGACACTTCTGGTGAAAGCACCACATTGACACAGGAATGAGTGAAACCTGCAGGGTTTGGTGGCTGCCACATAAACAGGTACCCAGGGCACTAAGTTTTTTCCATGTCCTCTAGATGCCCACAGGGGCATAATCAACTTAGGCAACATCTTTACCAGAAACAAGGTCAAATAGAACAGCTAACACAGCCTGTCAGGAGGTGGTGTTGCTGATGGGTGACAGAGATACTGCTTGCTATCCTATGCTGCTAAAACAGTGCATCTGAGAATTTTGCTTTAAAGTCAATTAACTTTAATGGAAAGACTCCAAATTACTTCAGTGATCCTTGGACCAAGCTCAATAAGAACTAATTAGGTCTCCATTCCAAAGGGTATTTGCCAGAATTATTAATGGATTTTTGTTTGTTTGTTTTTAATATTGGACTAGAGGGTCTTTTTTAATTATTCAGAGGAAGTGACATAACTTTGAAAGTCACAAGTTGCAAATACAGGTGCCAGTATTAAAAAAATTTAATATCAGGTAATCAGACAAGCAGAAAAATTTTATACACTGTGCAAATGTGGTCCATTTCATGGGGATAAAGGAAATACAAACTACAGTTAGTGACACCTATAATTTCGTTCTGTGATATTTACTACACTCCACAGCCTTACCAAACCTTACATGTGCTCTACAAGAGTACAACTGGGTTTACTGACTATAGCTTCCAGTTCTGACAACAAAATCTAGGACCAGGGCTGGACTTTTTAGAACTCATCTCACTCCCTCTGTTTAAAACTCCTGACACAGAAGAAGATTATATGTCTGAAAAACTTACCATAGGAAAGAACATACTTAAGAGAGACAACGATGCAAGTCTGTCATGTGGGAGTGATACCACAGCAAATGGCTGATCAGTCTCGGCACTTTCTATGATTTATTTATTCTGCCAGCAGATCATCACCTGCAAATCAAATTAAGAAACGGTCAAAATATGAAAGTCACAAATTAGACCAAAGTGAACTATACGATATCATTTATCTTATGATTTTCCTCCTATTTTTCCTTCCTTTTTATTCCCAGAAACTGCAGGAAATACTGAAAGTTCAAAGTACAATAAATATAATATAATCAAATGGCATTTATAGCATACAAGACAGGAAGCAGAGATGTAGTTCATCACTATGAATTGGTCAGACAAGAAAATGATTTAACTTGAAATGTAGTCTTCAAAAAAAGACCTAAAACCAGCCCTTGCATACTAGAGTCCTATTCTCTCTGGCACTAACAAAATGTCAAGTCATTTTCTGGCAGAACACGGGTCTGGACTTTTGCTGCTGAGCTTTGAAAACCTTGTTATAGGAGGAGGAGTGAGTCTGTGCTATATTGGAAGGGATGAGAGGAAAGAGATAGTTCACACCCTCACATGGTGCACATAAAGGCAGAGACCCTAAAAGCCCTCCCTGTGGGCAGGGACTGCCTCTCTTTCTCCCTAATAGGGACGAACTCCCCTGAAATACAAGGGAGTAAGGGAGGAGAGTTGCTCCCCTCTCCTTCATCTCCTGTCCACCTTGTAGTCACCAAAAGGACAAGTTCAAGTGAATTCTGGCACAGAGGTTTTCCACAGGCTGTCCCCTCCTGCCCCTTTGCCAGAGGTCTGGTCAGCTCAAATGTGTACCTGCCCTGTACCCTCTCCATGTCACAGGTCACTCACTGTCTTAAAGCAGATGAGAAACCAGTTAGGATGTGGTGAAAGTTACCTGGTGGAAGTCAGTGTGGGCACAGGAATATGCACACTCATCACTTGTTCTATGTTTGGACACAAACCCCTCACAACCAAGTTTGGTCTGAAATGTTGGGCTGAGGGCTGGGCTGCAGTTCACAGTCTCCTGCAGAGTTTTAGACTGACTGCACAGCTCCAGTGTTTGGAAGCAGTGACACAACTTGAGTGAAGACAATGAAGATGTGGGCAAACAGCCTTTCTGAAAACCAGTTTCTCAATAGTCACAGAATCATAGAACCATAGAATGGTTTGGGTTGGAAGAGACCTTAAAAATCATTAAGTTCCAAGCCCTCATGGGCAGACATATCTTTCACTAGATCAGCTTATTCTAAGCTCCATCCAACCTGGCTTTGAACACTTACAAGGATGGGGCATTCAAAACTTCTCCAGGCAAGGTAATAGCATTGAGCACCAGTTACTCAGATTCCTAATTAACAGACAGAAAATAAAAAATATTTTGGATTAATATGAAAAAAAATTGGAGGAGCTTAGATGCACTACATCCCTGTGCCAAATCCAGCCTAAAGTCTCAATTACAATATATAAGTATCTTTGCAACTTGTGTTAAAAATAATAACAAAACTAGCATTAATTTATGCCCAGTCAGACTGATTCACAATGTGGAATTTTTAACAAGCTGCTGTCCAACACTTTTGATATGTTTTAAAACAAGCCATCCTGATCAGCCTTGTAGAGGCTAGTGCTTCTAAACTTAATGACTCTCCAAAGAGAAGGTATAAAGATTTAGTGACTCAGTAGACATGACTGCACAAACTTCTGCTGGAAATGACAAATGATTTGTTAATAGAGAAGCTTTCTTTCTGTATTATTTTTTGCTGATGAAGTGAAAACAGAGCATTGATTAAGTAATCTGAGCTGAGAAAATTCCATCCAAATTGGAGAGCTTTCAGACCAGCAGCTTCAGACAAGGTTTCAAGGCTTTGAAATACAACTTCTGCTTCCTGCTCGATGCTTAAAGATAACCTATCCTGGAGCCACAGACAGTAATGGATGTCAAGCTGACACTGTAGTTCACAGATGAATTTCAGTTGTGTGGGCCATGCCACACACACAGTGCTTGTGTAAAAAAATGCTTTCTGTCTCAAATGCTATGAACTGAGAGAAAGGATTAATAGAGACATCAACAAAAAAGTTCTCGGTACAAATAGAGTATGGCTGAAGAATACCAATAGACCAACGTGCTCTTGACTCAAAATCACCCTTCTCTTCCACCTGCCAGATGAAATAATTTGTACAAAAATTCAGACTGAGCCTTTCACTCACAATATTAGGTTTCTGCACAGCTCCAGTTCCAAACTCATATCCTGTGAAATAATTTTATGGAAGTCACCCTACATACTCAACAGTAAATAAAAACTAGGTGTCTAGAGGTAATTAAAAATATTTGTGGGGTTTTTTCTTCTTCCAGAAAAGAATTAATTTTTCCAGGGAAGCTTTAAATACAAGCTTTTGGCACTCAGAGATATTAAAGTTTGAGTGACTCATATTCGCATTCCCTTTTGTAGCTACATTGCTAGACTGTATTTCCCTCAATTCATCAGAGAATAGGCTATGTCCATAGCCATAAAGCAGAGATAGTGGTATGTCATGGAAGACTAGGTCCCAACAGGAAAACAGGCCCCTAAGTAGAACAAGAGCAAAAAGCATCTAAATTGTAGTACTCAGAAGGCATTATAGAACCATTTCAAATTTAAAAAAAAAGGTAAGAATTTTTGGTTCAATATATGGGTTTTGAGGTGTGGGGTTTTTTATTAAAATAAACTTGAAAAAAAATGCCCTTTCACTACAAATAGCCTAACACTCCAATAGAAAACTTCCGCAATAAAAAATTTTCACCTTAATCAGATCAGTTTGTCTGGATGACTGCTAAGTAAATAGCTATGCCATTCTATTTGTATTGAAGCTCTTGCTCCAGAGCTAAGAAAAATCAACATAGACACACAAGCCAAGTCAAAAATATGCTTTATTTTTAACAGATAAGCCTTACAAGAAATGGTGTGGTTTTTTCAACTAGCAAGCTTTACAATCTACAAATGTAAAAATTAAACCAGTTATTATTGTGTCTCTGGATTTTAAATCAACACCCATCACTCTAACAGCCCGTTAACAAAGGGATTGTCCTTGATTTAGCAGAACTGTTTTCCTGAAAAGTTCATACAGGACTACAAATCCTAAGGCTAAGATCCTGTTTTCTGAAAATCTTGCTCAGAAAACCAGCACAGATAGAGGAAGGAGCAGATTTCCCTTACCATGATTTATCACTGCTATTTAACTTGTTATCTCCACATTCTTATATTCTTCATATCTCCAGAAAAGTTTCTAAGTATTTGAATACCTCCTTTTTCCCTTAAGAAAAAAAACAAGCAAAAAACAACAAAACAGTGAGAATAAGAGAACAAAGATTTGTGTTGACTGTTTTAGAATAAAGACGGAGGAGAAAAGCATTACCAGTGATGTAATTATTTGGAATTTTTTTGTTGCTGTTGAAATGAATTACTGAGCATGAGATTTTTTGTGTGAGTAACTGCAACACTGGTTCCAGGGGAAACTTTCTTGTAGCACCTGGTAGCTGGTACCAGCATTGTGCTGGTACCTGAAATTCTATTCATAGTCTGAGTACCATCTTAATCAGATTTTTCTTGAAATTCCTTAATATAACATTATGAAAGCATTTCTATGAGATTTGTTACGGTCCTTTTCGTAAATCATAGAATCATAAAATGAATCATAGAATGGTTTGTGTTGGAAGGGATCTTAAAGATCATCTAGTCCCAACCACCTCTGCCATGGGCAGGGATACCTCCCACTAGACCAGGTTGCTGAAGGCCTTATCCAGCCTGGCCTTGAACACTGCCAGGGTTGCACTCCCCTGGGCAACCTGTTCCAGTGTCTCACCACCCTGCCAATAAAGAATTTCTTCCTAAGCACAGTTACTACTATTTCTTTATAAATAAAGTACATAGCTTCACTGCCTGAGAGGGTGTACATACATGAGATGACATTTTTCAAAACAAAATTCTGCTTCCATTTCTTTCCTATGACCCAGGATCCTACCTCAGTGTGACAATGACATAGCAGGTAAGTACTGAAACACATACAGATTTCTCACTAACCACTCCTGAATCTTTCTGACACACACAGAAGTGACATTCCAGCTTATTTTTATTGGCCAAACGCAGATTCACTGATGCTGCTGAAGTAAATGGATATATTTATACATGAAAGAGATTTGAAGATAGTTTTTCTCATTCTTACAGCAAAAAAAAATACACTATTCAAAGTAGTTGTGTCCATTAGACAAAAAAATAAATTCTTTTTTATATGACCTCATTATTTTAAATGCATTTCATAATTTAATTGTAGCGGAAAAAGGATTTATAAGTAGAAACCACAGGACAGTCATAATTCAGGTCCCATTTGCACAGCTCACCAGCTAATCTGAAAATCTAAATCTACTGAGACTTTCTGATATCTTCTCAGAACTGTGTGTCGTATTACTTAAGAATAGACTAAATTCAAAAGCAAGCTTTTTAAATACCAAAAAATATTTTCTACACTGTAATCTACTCCTTTGTTCAGACTATTCATGCCTTTTGCTCAAAATGCGTAAATTAACAGATAAATCAGGTTTTGATCCATCCACTGCCTCCTCCCTGTAACAGATTAATGGCTAATGTATAACCCTAATGGATTGGTTATAAAATGCAATGGCTCCAGTAGAGAACATACCACGCTTTCTCCTGTTACCAATTGCTTTGTATATAGTGACAGATTATTAAAGTAAGTGAAACAGCAGGAAGGTAAATGAAATTTTTTCTCCTTTCATTCCCAGTATCCTACTGAAATTTCCTACTCCTACTAATGACTGTAGCGGATGAAAATAGGAAAAACCTTCCTGCAACTGAGAGAGAGATTGAGAAGTCAGGGTGACTGGGTGAAGCTACTGGTCATGCCCCAGATGAGTGACACTGGCTTATTTCCCACATTTCACAGTAACCATGAGAAGGATGCTTCCTTTGGCACCGAATGTATTTTACATATTTCAGTTGCAATCTCTTTGGGGCACAGTCAGCTTCTAAATATGCTTTTCTAGTGTTAGTGCAACACAGCCATGACACATCTTGAGACCTGACAAAAATCCAAGTAATAAGTAGCTACCAAGGAACTTTTTCCATGCAACAATTTAGTTCTGTGAAAGACCATTTTCCCAAGCACTCATCTGCAAATCACCAGGGTGCCAAAAGAAAATCTAATAATACTTAAAAGACAGAAATAAAACATGAGTCAATTGGCAAAAAGGCTATTAGAGAAATACTGGGCACCTGAACAAATCCCTGCATTCTTCGGTTTCCAAGCAGTTTCATCTTCCAAAATATTTTGCATTTCTTTTCATACTGCATGTGTATCTCTTAAACAGCCTTTACAGCACAGCTAAAAAAGCCACCACTGTGAAAAAATGCTGCACCTGGTGAAAGTACTTCAAGGAATGTAGAACCTAATCTGCAACCCGTTTCTCACACATAATCTTCATAGCTTTGATTCTGACATCAGTAGGATTACTCATATAAGAGAGAAGAAAGGTAGGCATGGGAACTTAAGAATTGCACTAACACAGTAAAGTATTGTAAAATGACAATAAAAAAGGCATTTAAACTCTCTCAAGTTATGCCTATTCTGTAGTACAGAAAAAGGACAGTAAATTGAACAAGTAGCTTTTACAAAGCTGTAGCCAGCAACAAGGAGGACCTTGTGAAATGAAGGTACTGGAAATAAGCAGAGTTCACAGAGAATGCCAAAAGTACTGTCCACAAACTAGAAACATCTGAGAAGTCAGGAAGCACAAAGATAAAGTTTGAACTCCCATGAACTCAACTGACTTCTGTCCTGCAAAGATCTGAAAGCATCTAGAAAAAGACTCTTTGATAGTATGGACAGAAAAAAAAACCAAAACCAAAACAAAACCACAAGGAAAAATGCTGTGCCACTGTGGAGGAAGAATGGAGAAGAGGTTAAAGATGACACAAGGAAATCCTTAACTATTTTCCCACAGTTTTCAATCAGAAATTTCTAGGTTAAATTTAGAGACAAAGATAGGGTAAATATTGAGAATGTGGATGCAAATAGAAATGACTACAGCAACAAAAAAACTCAATTCAAAAATTTAAATGCAGCAAGCTTGAAGCTTGACTAATCACTATCACACTTCTAAAAATTTCTCTCACATGTAATGCTGGTCTGGTGACAAATATTTTTAATAGCACCATCTAGTTGGTAGTGAAGCTGAAAAATAGTAGATATGGTTTCTTTAATTACAAAAAAACTGTGAAGAAAAATAAGAGGAGATAGTAGCTGGGAAATTGCAAGCTATTTCATTGGACCTCATTAGTATGAAATGTTTTAAAATACATTTTGAGAGAGACAATATATAAAGAGACAGAGGTAAATGAAAAATGGGATAAAATGCAACAGCAATTTACCCAGAGGACACCATACAAATCATCCATATAGTTTTCTTAGATGAGGTAAGTGATTTTGTGAACAGATGAAGTGTAATAGATCTCATCTTTCAGGACTTTAGGAATGCATTTGACACCATGTTATATGCTATTAAGGAATCTGAAGACTAAGACTTTTTGCGTGCTTAAAAAACAGCTAAAGGAGAAGTAATAACAAGTAAGTGCCATTAAGAAGGGATGCATCAAGTCAATTAAGATCAGCAGTGAGTCTTCAGGATCCATTCCGGGGCTTCTGTTGCCTTTCCATAGCTCTTGATCACTGTGACCCAGGTAGAAGAGTACCTGCACACTCTTGTACTGTCAGTAAAGAAGAGTAATGAAACTATACAAATAGAACAGCTTGAAGATCTGACCCAAAGAAATGGGGTAAGCAGCAAGGTCCTGGGCAGAAAATTCAAATGTAACCTAGGAGATGACCCAATAGTGACAAATGAGGATTATAGTTGTCAGTGAGAGAGTGATTAAACAGGTAACATGATGAAAAAGACAAGTGAGGCTGCAGAACACGAGGATGGGGATTTTCAGTAGAACCTGGGAGACAGGGGGATTCCCCATCCAAAGATACTAACAGAGCTAAGTTGTTTAGCCAAGCAATAGAAGAGCTAACTAAGCGTACAACTGCTGCCTAGAAATGCCGTGAGGAAGATGCCTCCAGGTAGAAGTGTTATGTAATTTAAAGAGCAACAATAGCATGACAGAGGGAAGGTACATGCCACACATTCATCTAGGCTGTACAGAAGGGAAGTAGCCATAAGCATATGAGTTTCTCAAATACTGTCTCAGATAGAAGAGTAAGGGCAAAATGACAACCTTGGAGCTGTAGGCTGATACAGAGTTGGAAGTATCACGTGCTGTAACACCCTTTACAATTGGCTGAACCCACTGCTTGCATCCACCCGTCACAGAGGGTCCTCTAGTTCTTCCATTAACAGTGTGGTGCTGATAGTACTGCCTTGATGTTACTGGTGTCACTTCGGAGGACATATCCAA
The DNA here is from genome assembly GCA_013398175.1 of Climacteris rufus. Taxonomy (NCBI): domain Eukaryota; kingdom Metazoa; phylum Chordata; class Aves; order Passeriformes; family Climacteridae; genus Climacteris; species Climacteris rufus. The sequence continues at coordinate 507,759 of VZRZ01004630.1, read as the reverse complement.
CACAACCTTCCATTTTTCACGTACACTTTTCATTACAAAATCCATGTAAAACTAATTACACAGATAAAGGCTTTTGCAATAATGCAGGCTACGGGCAAGTGAAAATAAGTAAATAGAAGAATGTAGAGCCTGAGATTATTTGAACAGTTAGGGCTCACACAAATACAACAGCAGTTTTAATTAATAATAATTATTTTGTGAAATAATCCAGGGCAAACTGCAGAATTATTTTTAAATTGTTATTAGCTGCTTAGAAGAAATTTGTCAGATGGGTGCTCTAAAGCTGAGAAATTTAACAGAAACTGTATTTTCAGAACTTGTGGAGAGAAGCATTTCTCCTGAAGAGAGTGAAGATTTGGCACTTCATATGAGCAGAGATGATCGGGCCCAAACATTCTTGTTTGCAGATGATGACTACTATATTATTCACTTTGTCTTGGCACAGTCACTCAACAGAGGGAGTGCAGCAGAATAACAAAGCCTTTTCTCTATTTGCTGATAACATTTTTAGCACATTTAAGGAGAAATGTGAAGAACCACAGTAATTTCTACACCCCAGAAAATGTGTTGAGCAGAGAGAAAAGGACAGAGAGGACATAAGGAGTCTGAAAATACAAAACAAAACATAGAAAAATGTCTCCAAAAAGGGAATATGAAGTAATAACCCCTAAAACATATTATAAGAAAGTATTTGAAAGAACCTTTCCGGGATATAGTGCCTATTTATACCCATTAAGTTTACACCTATTTCAAAACAAATCAGTGGATACTATACTAGGGATGAATCTAATCCTTGTATCCAAAATAATAAATTCAAGGGATTAGCCAGGACAACAGTATTTTTATCAAACAGAATTCATTTGTATCCATCCTCACATTACCAGAAAAGAAGCTCTCTCCTAATTAGCAGATCTTGAACATTAACCTTTTGTCTTGACTGCAATTTCTTTGATTAGTGGTAATGTTCAGCCTCCTCAAAACTTCTCCTTTCATAAATTGACTATTCCCATGGTAACAGCTGCCACTTTCATTCTACAAACACCAAGAAAATGTGATTTCCTTTATATCAGTGGGCCAGGCTGGGTGTGCAACTTTGGCCTTTGTCACTGCTTTTTTCAGACAAAACTGTTTATTTCAGAAGAAGAGGAAACAGGTGCAAGCACAATTCAGGAGGCAGCTGCCGACTAATCCACGAAGCACGTGTGGCAATGCTTTGAAAGGAAGCTGTTGGGCAACCTACCCACAATGCCAGAATGTTCCGTGGCTGCATGAGGGAAGGACAAGCACATTCAACAGCAGCTACCAAACTTGAATCAATATTTTCTGTGGGGTTTTGCTTGGTTGGCTTTTTGTTTTTTTCCTTTTCTCTTGTTTCTTCAGTGGCTTCACAAACAGTAGCAAGACATCAGTTTAATATTCCCACAAGAATAATTGAGAAATGTAAATCAAGGGCTCTCATTCAAAGAAAATTGAACTTTAGCCAAAAAGAACATCAATCCATTGCTGAGATGCTAACACAGCTTTAATCATCAGTGTCTTCATCTTCAACATTCACACCAGTCTATAAACAAAGTCCTAATCTCAGCTGAAGTGAATTTCCAAAGTAGCATCAACTTTGGTGGGACCAGCAAATATTCACAACAAAAGTACTTTGTCTCCTGCAAGTCGTGTGAAATTTTTCTGAAAGTTTATCAAATCAGAGGCTTTTTCCAGAAAACCCATCTGTTGCATATGAACTCATCTGATACCTTCACCTTCTTTGAAACTGAAGGTTACCAAGTCAATCTGTCAGGATGAGAATGGGTAAAGTGAGATTCACATCCACTTCTCCAGCGATCTACTGAAACAGTCCATAATCAAGTTTTCCCTTAGTCATAAATCTAAGATTCTGTCAGAAAATAGAGCTGCAATTTTCCAAACTTAGCACCGCATGTTCAGTTTCTTAAACTGGCTTTTAAAATACATTTTTAATTTTTTAATTAAATTTTTAGCATTTGTTGGCAGACAGCAAAGAGACTGAAAAATTAAACACAACTCTAGAAACCTTTATTTTTTCCTCTCTTAATCCCTGATTAACCCTTTCAGCACCAGACCATGTGATTGTTTTCCTTGTCTTATATACTTTCATTCCAGACATACCAATACCTGTTGTTAATTAGACACTTTGAAAACTTGAACACCGTTTGGTGTTGGGCCTACTTTTTTTAACCAAAATTATAAAGTTTTGGAGGACAGAAAAATTATGCATCTGTCTTTACGAAAGTGAACAGTCAATGGCTGCAGTTGTGCAACCTACATAAACTCTGTCTCTGCTCATTCCAGCAGATGTTAAGATAGTTCAGAAACGGACTCATTTCTGACCCTCATGTCTGAGCATTTTTCACGGTTCTACATCTGCAGGTTTTTTTGCCATCAGAAGGTATCAAACCCAATTCCAGCAGTAAAGCCCACAGCTTCTCCCACTCTGGCTGAAAAGGAAAACACCACTTAGTTAGAAATGACTAGGGGGCTGTACACATATTGGAAGAACTAAGCTGGTGTATTTACATGACTATCACAAATGCTGTGTTCCATTCAGACTGAAAACCTTGCTCTGATACTGGATCATAACCCATAAGGGGCCAAATTAAATCTCTCAGTTCTTGGCTTACATTGGGAAAGTCTGGGTTAGAGTTTTTGCTCAGCATTTCAAGCTCATGTTTATTTTCACTCCAGCTCCAAAAAAACCTGGTGATTAATCCAGAACTGCTCATCCAGGAAAGATTCCAAAGTCTTGCCAAGTTCCAGACTACAGTCCATGGAAAAAACCAAGAGCACAGATTTGCTGGCAGGAGATGTCTCTATCCATGCTCAATTTGCACATATACTAGGGTGGTTCTCAAAAATGGATGAACCTTGGGAAAAGAAAGATGAGGGAATTAATTGAACCCTACTTGTGAATGACATGAATATCCCTCACCTTCAATGCAAAGAAACACCCCAAAATCATTCAAAGTAAGCAAAGTAACCAAAAGTATTCAAAGCAACAAAAAAAGTAACCAAGACATTAATGTAGATCAATGAAAAGGAGGAAATGGTTGTCAGGAAGGGTTGTCTTTAGGACTGAAATATCATGGCAACAAAATAATTTTACAGGACAATTTGTATTCTGATGCCACAGCCCAGTTTTGCAATTGTGCTACTGGCACCAAGATTGTTAAAGTATTACTACCATACTCCACAATACCAGTCTGCACCCTCTTTGGTGCCTTCCTCTGCAGTCTAGCCCATCTTCCACCGGGGAGAGGGGTGTGACTCTACCTGCACTTGGCCTGGAGTCATAAGAGGCAGAGGAAGCAAACAGCGCTCATTTTCCACTTTCCTCAAGGTTTGTTCTTTCTCTGCAGTAAAGCACCAGAGCAGAGCAGCTGTACTTTTATGTTTTACAAGGATTTGTGGATCCTAGTGAGTTCAAGGACTGGACAGTGCCAAGCTGGAAAGTTCCATACTGCAGCAGGATAGATAAAGAGGAGGGAATTCCATCTACAATGCCTTCCAAATTAAATCCTTAAAAGCGTAAGTCCTGGCTTGTCTCCCATCAGCCCTGCAGCAACATCAGCTCAGATTTTACAGGAAGCAGGCTAGAGAGGAGACCACTGTTCTGATCCACAAGTCCTACAAATCTCACTCACTCTTTGGCTAAGGAATATTAATAAGGTTGCCCTATTTAGCATCTTTACTATACTTTTTTTTTTTAGAAAAATATCAGTAAAATGGGGATTCAATATGGAGTGTTGGTTTGTCTTCACACTTCTTGTGTCTCCAATTCCTGCAAAGCAGTGCATCACAGGCCATTCCTGCCTCATGCCAGGGAGACATAAGCAGCATCCCTGCATCACTGTTGGAGTTTTGAGGTTTTGTGCATGCTTTTACCATATATTAATGGAACTCATCCCACATCAGTTGGTGATTTAATTGCTGTCAAAGCAGATGGTAAGATAGGCCTGAAAAAATTATTTGGTACATTTATATCATGTGAGGGGAATGTATGAGGAAAAGGATGTATTTTCCATTTTCTGAGGGTTGAAACAAAAGTTAAAGCAAGCTTTTATGATCAGCAGAGTTTGAGGAAAAATTATCCAGTTCCAGTGGATGCGTACCTTGCATCTAGTTCCATCTAATTCCCTCCTCTGTGGTTTAGTTTGTGTTGTGGGCATGCCATGTGCTGGGGGCTCATCGACTGCTATCAATCTGCTCCAGGCACCAGGGCTCAGAGAGCAGTGCTGTGGAGCAATTCAAGATACCAAAACCAGGAGCAAACTCTTCAGGTACTCGTGATAAAGAGGTAACATTTTTTCTATATTCCCTGCAGTTATCTTGGAGGGATGCTGGCACTGTAATGCCCTCAGTGGGAAACAACTGCTCAGTACTAACTTCCCAGTGTTGGCCACCTTACATATTCAAACAGATATAAACAGCAGAGCATCATAAAAATGAACAACAGCAACAGAGGTCTGCGTGAGGATCAGATCTCAAAACGTGACACTGCAGAGAAGATGCTGCATTGGAGCTATTCAGGCAGAAGGCTTCACATTTGGAGAAGGAAGAACAGCTTGCCAATTGGCATTCCAGCAGTTTCTTGCTGGCCAAGATTTTCAAGGTTGAACTTTATACCCGTCGCTTCACAAAGGTCACACTTAGCAAATTGTTGGGGCTTAACAGACCAAGGATGCATTTGGCTCTTATTCCAAGACCTTTTCCTTGATGTTAACATTGATTACAGTGGAACAAACATCTCAATAACTGCACAGAAAGGCCAGTGCACAAATGTGCTATACTCAACATATGGAAGAAGTTCAAAGCCTTTCAAACCACTTAATGAGAAAGCTGTGGATATCAACAGCAGAAGGAAAAATCTAAAATGTGAGGAAGAAGCCTATATCCTACCATGCTAATTTATATTGTTAGAGAGGAAAGTACATGGCAATGTTAGCTACGCTGAGCATTTTCAAAAGCTGTATTTATTTTTGGTTTTCTGTCAAAAATAATCCTTCAATGAATATGCAGCATGTTGCGTTGTTGGCACTGGTAGTGTGTCCACCACCATGGTACCTGAGCACTCAAGCCAATGATTAACCAGCAGAGCAAATGAAACAGAAGCTGAGAGCCAAAAGGCACTGTGACAAGCTCTTCACACACCTTATGTATGCTACTGCATCTCTGTCTGGCCTTTTGCTCCTTCAGGCTTTCCACTTTCTGTCTCCCCTGCTCTTATGATAATCAGATCTTTTTTTTGAACACTGCTAAAGGATGCAGAGATCTCAGAGTGGCTTGGGAGACAGGAGATAAAGAAAATCCAAACAATAAACAAACCCAAAAAACCAATACACAAATATTTTCATCAGGAAAACATTGTTTAAGGAAAAAAATAATTTTCATTTCCATAAATGAATTATGAATTGCCAAACTTTGCTACATCTGCTCTGCCATCATCCAAGCCCTTAAAATGACTTCTGCAGGAGAACAAGTCTTTCCTCACTAAGGAAATGACCTTTCAAGAGAGTGATGCAGACCATACTTGAACACTAGTGTTAGCATTATCTGATAACAATGAAAAGAATACATAAAAACATATGGCTGTGTGCCTTCTTGAGAAAGTCCAGAGATTGCATCAACCCCTCTCCACACTGCAAATAACAAGTTAACACAACTCTGATGATGTTTGTTTAACATATGTGCATATAACTAGTGTGAGTTTTTCTGGCTTGAGATGCAGAGACCTCTGGATTTCAGGAAAAAGAAATCTTCTGTTGAATCATCTACCCCTTGCTGTTTTGTTTTCTGTACAAAGTCTCTCAGGGGCACAGGAAAGCAGAGAGCCTTGCATGCAGGCCAACTTGACAAAGGTTAGATCCTTTCAGTACTCAAGAATTGTGCAGCTATAATACAACCCTCGCTGAAGAAGTTCGCTGTTTTCCATCACTAATCAAGGTAATGATACTGCATTCTAATTAAATTGGTGTCCCATGGAGTTTTTCCTCTTTACTGTAGTTATTTCAGACTGAGGAGGTAGTTACATCCTCTCCATTCTAGTTTATCCTTTAAAAGAGTTTGGGGGACAAGGCTCCATTACCAGCAATGAAGATTCAAGTGCTCCCTTCCTAGTGCAGTTACAATGTGTTGCGTTACCACTGTGCCTCAGCAGCAGTTCTGAAGTAGAGAAGAAGCACTGCACCGCCCACCTATATCTGACTGTGAAACTCTGGAGTAAAGCTCACTCTAAGCATCAGTCTGATTCTGTTACCTCTCCTCTGTCTAAATTATATCCATCACTGTCATCTCTAAAGATTCAGATCCTCTGTGCACTTCATCAGGGATTATAATCGAAGCTAATGAAAGATATGTTTGTTTAGCTGTTGTAAATGGCTTTGAAGACCTCAGTTTCAGCCACGGTGATGAATTAAGGATGTCAGCTGGGCAAACAGTTTAATTTGGAATGAATTTAGCTAAAATGGATTATGGAGAAAGCAATATGGATTTTTCAAACTCATAGTCTTTCACATACTTTAGCAGTAAATATTTCACCCCTTCTTACCATCTGAGTCACCAGGCATAAAACTGTAAGAATCAGCAATGACACCAGTTTCTCAAACACAAGACCAACTTTGGATACTATGAACAGGTGTGAAAAGCCACTTTTCAACTGCAGCAGGGAGTACAGCCCTCAAACACTTTATCCCTCAGCTGACTACATTTCTGCATAATAGCAATTCTGTAAAGAAGCCTGAACATGGTAATCAAAGAGTTTTATGACAAAACTCAGAAACAAACAACTGCAAAGAACTATTGCGTAACACCATCATTTATTAGAAGTACCTGGCTTTTATTCACCCTGCTGCACTTTCAAATGAATTAAAATAATAACTTAAGGAGAAAGAAAATTATCTTAAAATAGATGTGGGTATTCTTTTTTCCCGCACAGGTAACGTGGAGTCAGGAGGAATCCAAAATAACAGCATGATTGTTGAAAATTATAGGGTAAGGCAGGAAACCTCTAGAGGTCATCTAGTCCAGCCTCACTCATGCTCAAACCAGTGCCACCTTAGAACAGATCATTCAGAATTAATAGGGAAAGAAAATAATTTACAGCAAAAATAAATAAAAAATTAAGTCTACCTCTATCCCCTTCTGCACCAGAAGAAAAAAAAAAAGCAAGGAAATATTTTCTTGAAACATACAGCTCTTCTGTGTTGTTTGTAAGTAAATATGACCAACATGGAAAATAGATTAAAGCTGCCACCTTTGGTCGACCTAGTTCCCTTTCTGCCTTGGTGCAGGTAACATTTAGCACAATGTGTGGCAGACTCCGACTCGATTGCCAGCACTGCTCTGCCACACTGCTGGCCAGAAAAGGCTAGGAATGCTGCACGTTCAGCTCCAGTGACAGGGAAAACGCTCCATATAATTTATTAGCAGTCCTCTCCAAGTTAATTAAGGAACAGAGCTGACAGCTGCTGAAGCGGGTTCCACCCCATCTTTCCCTGGGAAAGCAAGGCCTCCAGGGCAGGGCCTGGACTCTACAGCAAAGAAGAATAGGGTGGGGGAACCTTACAAGATCTCAGTGCAACCCAGATGACTCATCAGAAAGTAAAACGTTTCTATTTTGGCAAGAGGCTGAAATAGCAGCCCTGGGTTGTGCTGCAGCACAGCAATAAATGACCCTAAGCGTCTGGGACAAACTCCTGTGCACATTGTTATTCCTAACAGTAGGGGATATTTCACATGTCATTAAGCAAAGAGGTTTACATGACAATTAACACATTAATTAGCAGCATCTTTTTCACGGGTGGAACTTTGGCTGGAGATTTCAATATTTTTAGACAACTATTCTGCGAGTGAAAATGCAGGAATAGTTCATTACAGCTCAAGGTGACAAGGACTCACAGGCAGAACTGGCATAGGAGTATGTTTGACTATGAACTGAAGGACACTGCAATCTGGCTATGGCCTTTCCCATAACTTCTATGCAAGGAGGGCCTCCTTGGACAATCTGCACCCTGCCATTCAAAGCCCGGCCCTTGGCACAGGCAAGGTGCAAGGCTGGTCACTTCATAAGCTGACCATAAAGAAGCCTAATGTACCACAAAGTCACACAGGGACAAAGCAAGGCCTGGACTTCAAGGAGCAGGAGCTTCCATTCCTCAGCCCCAGCCGCTGACCTGTGTGGCTCCCTGATGCAAAAATCCCTTTTACTTTATGACTCATGGGAAAACTCCTCAGCAAACACCAAAAAACAACCCTGCTAATTTCACTGAAAATAGGAATCAGCTATAAAAAAATGTTTATTGCCCTAGAGCTTCACATCTTGGATACAGAGTTAATAATTTCTACCAGAGACCACTTTAAATAAGAGTTGGCACTATTAAACTGTATGAATATTTCTCTCTGAGGTTTTTGTTCAATACCATCTTTAATTTCTATTATCTTTTGACAGAATGGATTTACAAGTGTACAAAAAGACGCAGAGTACTGAAAATTGAATGAAAGGAAGAAAAAATTGGAACTAGTAGCTTTCAAGATCAAGTGGATTCCGATATTCATTGGGTCCATTCCCTATCAGATGGATGTTGCCAGCCCATGGGAAATAGTGACATGCTTTGTTTATGTTATCTTTCACCTCCCTCAGGTACATAGTGCAAGGAAGCTACGTTCTAAACAATATAAACTAACAATAAACATACTAATCTTTTACATGTTTTGGCACTAAAGGCATAAATAAATCATTGTGTCATAGCCTTACCCATCATACCACTTACAAAATAAATCCAGGCTCAATAGCAACACCACATAACTTATCCTTTAATTAGCTGTTAAAAGCTGATGATATGTTTCAGAATACGATCTATTTCTTTTATTTATCAGCCTGCTTGTTTCAAATGGGTACTGTCTGACTGACCTCTAGATACCCTTGCACTTGCTCTGTGATATCCCCGGAATGTCAATGCTTTGATTCTTCATCTTTCATTTCCCAAACCTTTCTTACTGGTCACTTATGGTAGCGGTGGCAGCTGAAATAGAAGTTTATCCTCTGATAATCTGTACTGCTTCAATGGTTCCCAGCATCCTGAGGATATTTTCCAAGTGTTGTGGTGACACCAGCTGAAATCTTGGCAATAGAAAAGTGTTTCATATGTTTATTTTCTAACTTAGTCTCTTGCGTTTTTTTTTTCAGGTTTCCCAACCCTCTGCCACCCCCTTGATTTCTATGGCTTAACTCCTTTTTTTATTACTATAGTCTTTGTTATCACTTCTCAGTATCTTTCTGATTACAAAGCTTTGAAAAATTTGAGGGCATTCGAACCATGCATCCAAAAATCTGTTAATAAGTTTATCCAAACCTCCAAGTCAGATTTGTTCAAAAGCTGAGTAAAAATCCCCTCTAAAAGGAACAACAATAGTCACATCTTATTTACAGATCTCTCTGTAAACTAGAGTCTAGGAACTAAAGCATTTAAACCTTGTAAAATGATGAGCATGTTTCAAACAGTTCTAACATAAAATATGACACATAAAACAGGTCACCGTTTTAGCATGTCTCCAAAATAACATATGCTTGAAAATGCTTATCCTTGTAGAATCACTAACCTCCTTTTTTTTCCAAGAGAAAATTAATCTTGCACAAGCATGCCTGAAAAAGCAAAATTCTCATATAATTTCAATCACTCACTCAGTTTGCTCATGACTTTTATACAGCTGACTGAACATTTATTATCTCGCCTGAAAGAGAAGCTGTGAGTTTGCTCACCTTGATCACCTGCAGGATCTTTGAAATGCCTCCTCTTCTGCTTCTTCCAAAGAGTACGTTTCCGCATCTCTCAGCCCATTCCCGAGTCCACTGAACATGCAGACATCAATAAGTTCTGGCTAAGTTATCCTACGTAACTCTGAAGAAAAAAAAGGAGAGACTTGCAGACGCTGCAGGTCTTCTTTACTCTCTTTGAAAATGTTGTTTTCTTGGTGGTCTGTCACAGTCAGGTCTCCGGTAGTAAACTGAACAACCTATCCTCCTGGCTCTTCTTTTCTTCTTTTTCTTTTCTGTAAACACATAATCAGGGCTTCAAATCCTTTAGGCATCACAAACTGTATTTCTCTATTGCCCTCTACTGACTGCTGGCCCACGCCGCCTTCCCGGAGAAGCGGCGAGCAACAGATCCGCGGTGCGCGCTCCCCGCCGCCCTCCCCCGGATCGATGATGATACACGATGACCAAAAGTCAACACAAATCATTCTATTTTTTCCTTTGTTACAAAACACCAGGCAAGATTTACAGCTTGTTGGCCAGCCGTGGTAGCTACAAAACACTAAACAGCAGAAGCAGGAAGCAGTTCGTAACATGGCTCTGCTAACGTGGGCTTTTTTTGGTGAACAAAAGCCACGGAAAAGTAGAGACGAATCTGTTCTGCCTTGAAATGCGGATGAATTTATCCCACTGATGCCATAAATACTGTTCCGGGGATCTGAGGGTTATCTGGTTTTAAGGGTTTGGTCCTGACAGCACTGGATGCACAGAAATACTGTTTTTTGATGGGAGTTCTGCAGGAAGGGATTGGTAGAGAGCCATGAATTTAAGGCCATGGTTTTTTGGCCATTTCTCCTTTGTCTCTAGAGTTACGTTTAGCACATTCAGCACCACACCTAACATGCGAAACATCGTTTCTGCCTCATGTGACAGGATCCGGGACGAGACACATCAGCCTGCGTAGGAATGGCACGGGGAGTGGCTGTTTGCCCTGCTTTTCGGACAAAGATGATCTATGATGCAAAGAGAACGTAGCAAACTAAGATTAAAAAACAAGAATGGCCCAGTGACTTGTCAGGAGCAGAAGAAAAAAGGTGTATAAGCATTTCAGCCAGACTGGAAGAGATTGAGGGAGAAAAAAGCAGGGATAAAGATAGTGTAAGGGTGAAGGGGGAGGGAGGGAAATAAAAACGAACCCTTTGCATTGTGTTAAGTCACTGCTTAATAAGTACAGCCCATGCTTGTTAATCACCTCACCCAGGCACTTCTCACAAGAAAAAGTTAATCCACAGTGCTGGTACAGACGCTCTGGCCCACCTGCACCACCCCAAGGGCACGGAGGAGTCAGGTCCCAGCTCCAGGCACCACAGGAAATCCCCATCACAGTCCCCTTTTGCTAGGCAGAAGCTGGGAAAGAACGCGGCACTATCTTACCTCACCATTCTTCCTCTGCAACCAACAAACATGCTTAAAAAATTATGAAAACAGACCCGCCTCTGACAAAAGTGTTGGAATTATTTTTGCTTACTTATGTTCAAAAAGTACTTTCATTTTTGGCCTCCAGTATCAACAAATGGGAATATTTCATTTGCCGGAAAATCCGTTGACTGATGAACACTGGTTGTACTTTGAATAGATATTACGTGACATCCTTGCTCTTCCACTCAGAAAAGGTAAGAGTTCACTCAAAAACTAGGATCAAAAAAAGCCAGCGGTACAGCAACAAAAATGTAACCTGGAAAGGTTCATCGAAAAAATTATTTTCAATTAAAAAAATAAAGTCAGCAGAGGTCTAATTGTGGCTATTATGAACATTTCATTAACAAGTCCAGATTTATTGACTGCACTGTAAAGCTCTATTAAAGAAAGCCTTGAAATTCATTGTTCCCCATGCTTTTCTATTTCTAAAGCCCTTGGCTACTCCATGTTAGAAAATAAGAAATAATTATATTTATTGAAATTTCTTGATAGAATATTGAAGCTTGCTCAGCTGAATACCTCTCCTAAATGAACACCATTACCAATAGATCAAAGGATAAAAACGTCTAGCAAATGAACAGGGCCGAGGAAATTAATAAAACACACATCAAACGGTGAAAAGCTGAGGGTTTGGTTTTTTGTTTTT
>VZRZ01004630.1:277474-494749 GCA_013398175.1 Climacteris rufus | reverse complement strand
CAGGAGAGGCTCCTGCGAGGGGAGAGCAGCGCGTGGAGGTTGCGGAAGGGCAGGAGCGTTGCCCTGGGAATGCCGGCTTTCCCTTTTCCTCCGTTTTCTCTTTCCCCTTGCACTGCCGCCGCAGGGCTGTGCCGGGCTGTGCTTCGAGGCTGCCGGCAGGAATGACGAGCTTGCCAGGGAGCAGGGCCCAGGTGTACCGCGGGGGCTGAGGGAGAGGCGCCCGAGTCCAGCTCTGGCAGCAGGAGCCAATGAGGCAGATTCAGGAACAAGCCTCTTAGGAGGTCTGAAATTATCTCTAAGCGTTTCTTCATCCCGGCCTGAGGTCTTGCCATCTCCTTGCACTTAAAACGTGCAGAGAGCTTTTACAAGGCTTTGGTGTCCCTGATCTGACAAAAGAGTGCCTGCATGGAGCTCCTTGCAGAATTGTGAACTTCCATTGTTAAAGATTTTTAGGAAGGAGTTGCATTTTTTCAGGAAAATCTGCAGTAACCTACTGTGTAAATTTCTGCCATGTATAAACTTCGCCTGAATTATCCTCAGCCGAGCACATACTGATGCTTCCTCTTGTGCTCTAGTGTTATCTTAAACACAAAAACTTGTACCTAGGTAATGGTAAAATTTAAACACACCATTTTAAAGTTTGCCTATAAAACTTAACTATTTCGTCCTTTTACCTTTATTTATCTGTAGCTAATGAACGTGGACTAGAAAGGGTATGTCCTTACTGCTTCCAGTTCCTGGTTCCTGACAGCTACCGGGTGCGCCTCAAACCAAAGATGAAAGTGACTCCACAGATAGAGAAAGTGCTTAAACGAGAGGCGAAGAACCATAAGCTTAGCATGAAACAGACAAAACTTTTGAAAAAGTACAGGGAGTCAAGAAGCATTCTGGTAAGGACATTTATTTAGAACTGGCAAGTACGTAATAGTTGCCTAAATTTCGTGTCCCTGTTTCAGTGGCATAAAAAAGAAGATACAGAACCTTTCTCTTAGAAAGATACATACCTTTCTCTTAGAAGAGGAGCTTACATGTTTCTTTTTCATAAGCATATGACTCTTCTTTTTCTTTTTGAAATAAATTCTATTCATAAACAACATGTTAAAAATATTCCCACCACAATAGATAGATCATGAACACAATGAGAAGAGCAGTAAGCTTTTCTCTTCCGAAAGAAAACCCCATGACCCCACATATTAGAGAAGCTACACAAGCAGCTCATTTTCTGCTGTTGAGTAAATATGTTTTGACAGAAGCTTTACTTCATGCATTTCACTAGACTCCCATGGCTACATCAGATTATTGTTACCTTCTGTATTAATAGAATTTTTAAAATTTGTCTGAATATTACTATGTATAGGAAGCTTTTCAAAACTAAACCACAGAGGTAATTTCAACAAGTTGATGTTTTTCTTGAGGCTTCAGTTATTTTTTCTAAAAGTCCTCAGGAATGTGAGATTTAATTACTATTTGAAGAATAATAGTATATGTTTAGTCTGTTGTCAAGGTAAGTACTACTTTTGAAACTGGTTATATAAATGCTGGTTGTAATAAATGAGACAACACCCTATTGTGCCCAGCAGTTGCTGGCACAGTTAGCATTTTCTTGGATGAAAGTCTCTTGGTTTGGAGAATAAATTTTGTGAGACCAAAAATTATTTAAGAGTCAATCAAACAAAATTTAACTCAGGAAATATCACCAAGGTTCTCAGCTGTCAGTGCAAAATAAGATGCTTCATAAGATGCTCCCTAAATTGTAGATGATAGTTGAGCTTCAGAAAGGACATCTGAAAAGGTTCTTCATCCAGAGGGTGGTTGGGCACAGGCTCCCCAGGGAAGTGGGCACAGCACTATGCCTGACAGAGTTCAAGAAGCATTGGGACAACACTCTCAGGTATATTGTTTGATTCCTGGGGTGTCCTGTGCAGGGCCAGGAGTTGGACTTTGATGATGCTTGTGGGTGCCTCCCAACTCAAGATATTCTGTGAGCTGAAATCTTTGCTTTGTTTTTCTGGGGTCACAGATATTTAGGGTACCTTGAGAACTGTCTCTTGAAGCAACTGATGAACTGATGAACCTGTGAAACAATGATGGGCTCTTAGACTTATTGTGTAGCTGGAGAGTGTTTGTAGGCATGCACTGTGCATTCATATGAGTAGTTTAAAATTCTGTTTAAATAGGTCCAGTTTAAACTCTGGGTAATATTTTGATCTTGGTATGTAATTACAGTTTGCTATACTTGTGTTCCATTCAGTTTGAATTTGTCCTGTGGATTATGATTTAAGTGTTTTGTGTCTTAGGTCTTTAAAATGCTGTCAGCAACTGGCAGCTTTCAAAATTAGCAATGTAGATCCCTGTAATCTAATACCTGAGACTTGTGAAAATGAAAATTCAAGCGTGGTTGGAAATTAAAGCAAGCAACAATGTGACAGGTTGCACCTCTGAGACCTTTCTTAGCAAGTAGAACTTGATTTTAGACTGCTTCTGTCATAAAAAGGCATATAACATAGGGGCTGTTTCAGGGCTTTAAGCATTTTTGAAGTTAACTGCTGATCCAGTTCAAGGAATGGAAATTAGCTGTGAAGTGTTGTGATTAATCCAGTAATTCCTGCATTGTAAGGTGGTCACCTCCATTTATATTCCACAGAGTGCTAAGTCACGGTGTGATGCTGAGTTTTTTTCCCACCTGAATTTCATTTAGAAGAACTAAAAATATATCAGTACCTGAGCAGTAAAAGTTAATGCTGTTTCTTTTTTTTTTTAGTTCATTAGGCTGACAAAATAATGTCTAGAGAAAGTCAAAACACTTAACTGAAAATGTTTCGTTTCAGCATCTCTAAATGTGATTTTTACTAAACAATGTGAATTTAGTTAAATTTACACACTTTGAAATGAAGAATGATGTGGTGTAAATGTTTTCTAAACTGCTTAGACATTTTTGTGACAGTCTTTTGAGTATGTTTTTTTAACCAGAAACATCACAGAACTGTTTTTTCTGTCAGTCTAATTGCTGAGCTCAGAAATTGTCTGGCTGTATTACTGAGATATCTCTTAATATGGGTAGTTGCCATGGCAGTAAGGGATATCAGGAATATCTGACAGTCTCTGTGACTGTGTGACATGACCTGTTCTGATGCACCCCTCAACTTACTGTGCTGCTGGAAGTTCCCTGAAGTCTAGAGGTAAACAGAGAGAAGAGAAAGTGCTCTTTGTTTAGAACATCCTCCTTATTGTAGTAAGTACTTTTGCCCTAATACAAAGCCTCATCTTTGTTCACCGAGACTTGCTGTTCTTAGTTAAATGGATGACTGGGTTTGAGAGTTTGGTAGTTCAAGTATTTTATCTCAAGATTCCCTGAAAAGTGTGCAGTGTGACTTAGTTGGGGGTAGAATGTAGTATGTCATTTTTTAGCCAAATACCTGATGTATAGGGGTACTCTTGGATACTTAGTGTTTCTTACACATTCAAAATATGCCCAGTTCAGGTGCTATTTTATCTCTGCTTATACAGGGTTGTTTTCTGTATTTCACTGTACAATATTACATTCAGAGTGACAGGTTTCCTGAAATTAGTTGATAGGGAATTAAAGTAATTTCTAGACAAACCCATAGGATGTGTTTGGCTTAAGAAGCCTGAATTAGAATACTAGTTTATGTTACTTTTTACTATCTCATGTTTTACTTGAGCAAATATTTAATTTGTGTCATGGTAGGTGGAGAACAGTTTGGATAATTCTTGTAATGGCTTTATTACATAAAGGTGGAAAAACTGAAAGAAGGCTTGATATTTTCTTTCTTCTCTCCATAGTTGGTTACTTGCAAATCTTGCAACAAAACGACAAGACATTATGGTAAAAGCAGGGATTTTCTGGCAACCAAAATACAAAATTCTGGCACTCCAGGTATCAAATCTAGCCTGAAGACACCAGATGTGAAAATTCAGTCTGCAAAGAAAATGACACCTGTAAGCTGCAATAGGTTGGGATCTAAAGGGAACACTCCCTCATCACTTCCCAGGTACCTGTTTCTCTCCTGTTTAAAGAAGCACTTTGCCAAATAGAGTGTATTAGATGTTGTTGATTTTAGATGCTGATTTTAGATCAGTCATTTAATAATCTTTAAATTGATAACTAAGTGTATTTCTCAGTGATATGGTCAAGGAGATCAATTTAACTTTCCAACCTTTAAAATCAAAGATTGTCATGAAAAGCCACTGTGTCCAAAGAATGCCCAATTATGTTTGTGTCAGTAATGTGAAATGTTTGTCTTAAAATTTGCATAACCAAGTGATAGTTCTGACTGCTCACTTGCACATGAAAATGCACTATTTATCTTGAAAATTTGTCACTCAAATTATATATGTCTGCTTTCATAGTTACTTTATGTTAATTCTGATTTCTCCCCTTTAAGACATTTGAGTCTCTTGTTTTTCAGGACATGTGGATCTGGACAGGCAACAACCACCTCTGCTTCCAAGACTCCCCGGAACTCCAAATTTCACTTCTCTAGGCTAAAACGGATGCTCGACCTAG
Source organism: Climacteris rufus (assembly GCA_013398175.1). NCBI lineage: Eukaryota > Metazoa > Chordata > Aves > Passeriformes > Climacteridae > Climacteris > Climacteris rufus. Next base: position 490,221 of record VZRZ01004630.1, on the reverse strand, counting down.
AAGAAAAAGAGAAAAGCCAGAAGGCAGATTTCAAAACCTTCTTGACTTTACTTTAGTCATATATTATTTCAAAGTAATAAAGATTACAGCAATAAATATGGTTCCAGTTTTAGTAAATCAACAAAGTGATTTCTGTAAAACTCAAGCTAACAGTCTGTGCCTTGTGAAAGTGTAGTCCATATTTTGTAGAAGCAAGGTCTGTTTCTAAGGGGAGTGATTGTCTGCCAGAGGGAGATGCCAGTTTAATATGCTTGGGAATCTTCAGTATGTTTTGCCGTTTCTGATGGCCCAAGAATTAAAAGCTGGGATTTATCCTTTGAGGAAGCTGATGGTGGTCCCACCAGGACCAACAGATAGGCTGGCTGAGCAGAAAGCAATTTAAAATAATTAATCACAATAGAATTTTTAAAAAATCTCACCCCTGCTTTGCATGTTTGAGTAAAACAAAGACAGTTTCACCTTCTGGAGGTACAGTATTTTCAAGGGTGTAATGTAGTGTCCTGTAGTGTCACTGTATTTTGATAGCTGTGGCAATTTAAGCAAAGCTGTTACAAAGATTCAAAAATAACTCACTACTCTTACAGAGAGAGAGAGAAAACAGTAGCACCAGATTTAAGTGTCTTCATTTTCGTAAGATTGTTCCCTGTGATTTGGACTGCAGATGGTACTGGTTCCAGGACAACACAGGATGTTGTAGCACTGCACTGTGGTGTGGGAGGCTCTCCATACCGACAGCTCCACACTAGACTGCATCAGCACCCTCATCTGTTTCTGATACAAGAGTGGTACAGTCATAAGAATAGGGGGTGCTTCCCTTCCAGCTGCTCTGGTGCTGCCAAAATGGGTCACTTTTGTCTTGCTCAAAAATGAGTAAGAACTTCTTTCTTAAATGTCTTTGGGTTTTGTCATGCTTCAGAGTTGCTTCCTTCCTGGATGTCAGTCAGGAAAACTAGCTTTGCCCTGAACAGTAGAGTTGTTGTTGCACCACAGTGTTTTGATGGGAAAAGATGATTGTCAAGATTAAAGATTTTCAGTTTAAGTTTGGCAAAGAGATGAGAGAGGACAGTATAAAGTCACCATTTGGAACTGAGGTTCCAGCCTGTCCTTCATGTAGTCTGCAGTGTTAGTTCTGCAAATGGTGCTTCACACTTTCTCTCTGAAAAAGGGAGCTAATTCGTTAAAAAAATATACATTCTTGGATTTAATGGTCTGTATTTCTCTTTTTTGATTTTCTGCTAGTCTAATTAATAGTTTCCTTTAAATGCCTTCAGACTCAATGAACACCGCTAAAGAAATAGGACCAGCAAGTAACTTGGCGGACTGGAAAGAAGTCCAGGGCAGGGGAGAATAGTTTGTTGTAAATTGTACTTGGAGTCTCAGAGATTGGCATGAAACCTTTTTATATTTCCTGTATACTTGCACAATAACTTCAAGGTTCACTGCTCTTTGTTCTTATGCATAGGATCAAATGAACTGCCATTCTGTGATCAAAATACAAACCTTGGAGTGATGCGTTTTCTACTGTAGAACTTGGCATTAATTCACCTGTTGCTGTATTTACGATCCAGTCCTCTGGAAAAATACTTCATCTTGTTGATGGAAAACGTGCATTGCACAAAAGTACTTGAAAAAACAAATTTTGCAATAAATGTTCCTATTAAAAGTACACACATTAGGTAGTGCTGTGCTTCCCATGAGGCTTATGTGAAAGCAGCACAGGCCTCTGCTGTGTTTTAAGGTGCCCCAACATTAATGTGTTTGTTAGATCAAAGCACATCCCCCCATTGTCCCTGTTTATTGTGCTTCTTATGCAATACCTTGTGGTCTCAAGAGTACATCCCATTTGGATAAAACTACAGGTAAGGGATAAAAGACATGAAGAGGGAGCACAACCAGTGTGCTGGGGAAGCTAATGGGTGATCTACCCCAGGATCGCAGGAGAGCTTGTCTGAACTACACATCTCCAGAAAGCATATTGTGGGTGACGGGCACCGAGCTACAGGTATTCTGCACACCAACTGCATTACTATTGCAGCACACTATTTGTTCATATAGACAGAGTCTTGTCAAGCTAGAAACATCTTTTTCCTTTGGAATCACCAGAGTTGTCAGATATGTCCAGATGTGTTGTTAAAAGGGATTGTCATTGTGAGGTATTAGACTTTATTCTGGGAACAAAAGAAAAGTCATTCATGTATGTGCCTTTCCTTGTTCTACGAGTGTAATTCAAAATGCTGGGTAGAAATAATCTCCACTGCTTTTATGTTATTCCTAAGCCTTAGAGTCTTTTTCTGTTACTAGAATTTCACAGGATCAGTATATTCAAAAACAGACATATATATGTATATACATGGTCTGTCACAATGTATGTGGGTATATACATACATATACATGTATCAGAGGCATATATGTAGACATCTATTACAACATATATGCATGTCATACACTCTTCAGGATGCATTACCTTCCTGTATGTGATGAAACACAGAGGGGTAACTGTTGGCTGCAGGAGAATATTGCTGACCCTCCCTGCCAAACCACTGCCAGGCCACACTACTGGTTTGTGTTTGAAGAGCTGAAGAACAACTGGAGAGAGGAAACACTGTCACTGATTTCAGTGAGGGCAGAACTTCACCCAGACTTTGAAAAGCAAGACCAAGGAGGTCTCTGTTAAACACAACCCTGCAGAGGCATTTGATTAAAGAGAGTTATTTCCCAGCTCATACAAATTCTACTGGGCAATGTATGTGTATCACTGGCAGTAATAGCGACATTCCATATTGAAAATGTTACAAAGTGTGTCTAAAAATAACCAGCTCAACTAAATTAACAGTTCTAAAGATAGGACCTCAGATCCTTTAATGCACTGCTTTCCTCAACGAACACTGTCACACAAAATACAGATACAGAGAGTAATAAACCTCAAAATTAGTATCTACCATTTCCTCAGCATCATCACTATGAGACTCTGGTTGATTCCTGAATAGAGTATAGGGAGCAGTTTACACGAAAGCCATTTCCCACCATGAAGCTGAGTAGGCAAGCAATAAACAATAATTTTCACATATATTTTTACAACAATGTTTTATTAAATATGAAAGAGCGTACATACAGATGTTAGTCCGAGGACATAAATTACACAAGGATTACAGGTTCTGTCAGAAAAGCACAATAATGAAACATCTTTACATTTCAAACTTTTCTTGTTAGCTTTTAACAAATGAATCTATTTCTGTTGCAAACGAGTAATGAGTGCTATTGAACTTTTGCAAATTCCCACAAAAACATCATGCTTAGTAGGATACTTTAACTATTATAAATATGAAATCAGAATTAGATTCCTAAATAACACGATGGAAGAGATTTACTACTTAATCAAGATAAATGACACACTGAAATAGGAACCGAGACAAAATTGGTCATTCATTAGAAAAAAAATTCCACTTCAGACACTATGTTTGAGTATGCTTTCTTTACTTTCAGGAACAGTTACCGTGATTATGTGTAATGAGCAGAACTGGCCCTAAATATTTATAAATGTAACCATCAAATTTTAGACGTGCTGGTTTTCACTGATTTTCCCACTGAAAAAACCCCACACCCACAGATCTATTTCCTTGTGTTTCAAAAGGCTCTTCTGCCGAGGGCCAGTCAAGGCTAGGTATGATTTCCATGTCCTCCATGGTCATCTGCAGCACTGGCTGCTACATCCTACATATGTATTTTGGATCATCACTGAAGTACCAGACCAAGTTACCACCGACTTTTGAGAGCAGCATCAGTCTGTGCAAGTCCTACCACAATGTCTTTTTCAACTTCAGGTAAACAGGAATGTAATTTCATCATAATGAAAGCTCTCAGTTTGACACTTGGAAGACTACCCGGATAAAATACATAAGCGTGTAGTTTGGGTTGTGTTGCTAGGGATTAACAGAGGTGCTTTAATATATTAATACAAGCATTAACAGAGTGAATCAGACAGGCTAATATTACTACAGGCTGTAGTCTAATTTTCAAATGAAGTAATGAAACATAACTTCTAAGAATGGTAATTTTTGTAACTAAGGACGTCACATTTACTTTTAAAACCACAGAACTGGGGTAATATTCCTGATATATTTTGAAACATTCTGCAAAAAACACAGCTTGAGCCTGCACACACTAGAATATACAAGCAGTCCCAGTGACCTCCAAGGTAAGCATTCTCATATGGCAAAGTGCTGCAGGAATCTCTTTGCCTTTTTTCAGAGAATGCTCAATAAAAGTGCAATATAGTGAAGCAAAGAATCTGATTATTATGCTTTTATTATTAGATGAAAAATGTTCAGATATTTTATAATTGTGCCTTTTGTAGGGCAGGCATTCTGGCTTGCCTGGAGTCAGACCACGTTAGAAGAGGTAGGCACACATTTTCTTTCCCAGGGTGGCAACAGCCCAAAGCAGTTCTGTTGTACAATCCACCTACAGATGAAACATTGTGCTGCCCAGTCTCACAGTTATTTCTGTTCTGACAGAAGGTGACACGTGATTTGCTTTACCTTTCCACCCAGGCATGTTCTCCCTTTTGGCTCCTAGGAACCCCACCCCTCCCCACCCAGCCTCTTTTCTTCCTGAGATGTCAGAAGTACGTACATTAAGCTTTGGAACCTGAGAATCTGGAGGTATTTTCTGACACTACAGGGCTGCGTTTGTACCATACCATGTTATCTCCTGCTATACTATTACAATTACAATATAAATCTTCTAACTACTTGATACCTGATGCCTTTCCCATATAAATAAAAAAGCCCCCCAAACCAAACCATTCAGCCACTAAGATATGACACGTGCTATAAGAGCGACCTTTGCCTTTCACAAGTCCTCTTTTCCAAACAAATATTGAGGGATCATTTCCAAAACCCCAGATATGAAAAATGCCTTGATTAAAAGAAGTAAAATAAAGAAAAATATATCCAGAAAATAACACTCTCTCAAAATTAAAACTTATATACATCAAGAAAAAGTTGAGGCTTTTTCCCCATTCTTTTATCAGTTCTACATTATCTGTAGATAAGCAATGTTACCACTAAGAGTTATGAATAGGAAAAACAAATCCAGTGAAGCATCATGTCTTTTTTAAAACCTCTGAGAGATCAAGAAAATTCAGCATTCAACTTTATTATTATAACTACTTTCAGTTCAGGCACCAAAGACTGTTTAAGCTTAATTCCCTATGCTTCTGAGTATCCAAGGCAGATCTTTCAATGCAGTCGAAGAAGTCTAGCCACTGTTCCTATAATCACCTCTGGGTACAAATTAAGTTTCCATGGACGGGATTCAACCATGAACTCACTATTTATGCCTCTTGTTTTGTGATTTGTTTTATATTTCTTAATAGATTAAGCTGGTTTAATATTTATCACAAATTTGGTGCTATTCTTAAGCAAAACTGAGCTTTAACTGTGACTGTAATGCACATACATGTGTATAAGAATTTATGTGATGAGTTTAACATACTAGAACAGAAATATTTAAAACATTAAAATTGTATCAACATTTTCTTATCAAGAATCTACACAAAAGATGTCAATAATTGTTATTTAATTTTGCACATTACACTTAAATTAAAGAAACTAAATCCTCTGGATTCAACATAGTCAGGTCTTTTTTTCCTATGGAGTGAAAAATTGCCACTGAAAACCTGGAAATCTTTGGACAGCTAGTGAGCTCTGATGAATTATTGTGAGCACTCCTATTTGTCAGAATTTTTTAGAAAAACAGTATTCTACACTGCATGCTATGGACTGCTAGGTCAACAGCTTGTATTTTTATCTTTTCAGGTTTTTTCCCTACTCAGCTGAGGTCTAATTCATGGCAACTTCCACGAGAAAAGATAACTGGACTGCGATGCTTATGTCCAAGTGTATCTATTTTAAAAAGAAAGATTATTCTCCATTCACATCCAACAAGTATTCTAGTGATTAGCCCTGTAGAAGCCAATAACAAGTGACAGATAAGTATCTTCAACAATTTCACTCCAGGACTTTTTGAATTGCTGGGGTTTTTGAAATGAAAGAATAGCTTTTTGTAAAAAAATTTGCTTTCATGTAAGGAGTATAAAACTTGTAAGCGGTAAACTGGTACAAAACTATGCCTGGCAAGTGCAAAACCATGAACAAAATGCAATCATTAAATACTCCTATGATATATCCAACTCAAACACTTGCAGCCCAGATTTTTAAGGTCATCTAAATGCCAAAGGAACATATATTTTTAAAATCACTCAGCAATTACATGGCTCATTCCAATGGACTGAAAAGCCTAAACTTCCTGGCAATATGCCAGATGCCTGCCTGTATCTTTAAGTTTTTAAGTGAACTTAAAAGGTGATGCATAGTATGGAAACAAGGATTCTTCACAATTCAGCTGTTCATAGACAAATACCACATTTACGCCATGCAAAGGAATTTTTTAACTGGGCAATAATTTTCCTCTGTTTGACTTATACATGGGTCTGAACTATCTTCTCCTATTGTGTGAGAAAAAGACAAACAAGATCTAGAAATGTTTGCTGGAGCAGGCGAAGGTGGGGAGCTGGTAGCTCATGCTGGCCTCCAGGGCTTCTCAGTGGAAGAGGATGTACAGTACAGCTGTATCATCATCTTGCTGCATGTATGGATGGTACACAGCATTGCCAAATTTTAATAATGGGCACTTAGCAATAGAGACAGTTTAGAGAATGACCTTTCAATTTAATTAAAGCTGTAAAATGGCTTCACATTTCTGGGATTAACCTTTTTAGATGGAAACAGATGTTCCAGAAAGGCATTAGACTACAAGTGAATGGCCCCTCGATTTAGAAACTAAGCAGCTGTAGAAAGTTACAATTTTGAAACATAATTAAACTGGTCAATTGTAGAGTTTCTACATGCTGACTTCTAAATTATACAAAAATATTGCAATATTTTGAGTCATTTAAAGATCTGCTCAGTGTAATGTGATTTATATTTTCCAATAGAAAACTGGTTATTAACATTTACTTCAAAAAACCCCACGTGTTTTGGGAGTGGGTAATTTAAATGTAATGGACAATAAGATCACTTTTAACTTCGCACTAAATTGCATCGACCTTCTTGGAAACATAAGCCTGTGATTTCCACATTTCACTCCCTCATTAGCAATGGAAATGTCTCAAGTTAGAATTATGCTTTGATTATAAGTTGATCTACGTTAAATACAGGGTACATAAGAAAAATCTTAGTATGTTTTTTTACAGGGCACCCAACTAAAATCTTTACAAAAAATAAGACAATTATTCATTCTTCAAGGTAACAGACACAGATGCCACTTTTATAAATGTACCCTTATGTTCGCTTGCCAATAAAATAGTAAACAAATCAACTTTTTAAACCACTTTTTATAAATTATTAAAGTATTTTTACTGACACTCTTGAACAATATACAAAAATAATACTACAAGAGTACCGATCGCTCTGGCCTACCCCTCATTTCACAGAAAAGCAGAGGTTGTGGGAAGATGTTCTTGCAATCAATCATCGCTGTAGATGTCTCCTGCAAATGGTAGGTGTACGTGGCTGCCTGTGACATTGGGAAGTCGAGAGAGATCAGGCAGGTTCTGGATCCGTGACCTGAGTTCTTTCCGTACTTGGGACACTCTGGCTAACTTGCGTTTGTACTCCTGTAATGCAGAAGAGTTCAACATGAGGTTCTTTTGCTGACACCATCCCTACAGCTCACTGCACTGGACATTTTCCAAACTAAGTATTCCTTCTGTAGGGTAGATAAGCAGTCTTTAACAGGTGAGAACCCAGAGAACTGGGTGTTTTGGAGACAGAGGTATCAGCTCTAGCATTTTCCCAGCAACTGACTTCAAAAGCATAGCCATGGGATAATTTTGCTTTGAATTCTAAAAACAGAAATGCTAAACAAGGAAGAAAATCCCAATTAACATAACCACAGGCTTTTCTCCATGTAGTTAGTACAATGGGATTATTCTTAAAACTTAGTTAAGGATGGTTTATACATTTACTCTACTATCAATAACAGAGGATGGGAGGATAAACTTACTGATGTCAAAGAAGTTACTTTCATCTCATACTGCTGAAATAATAAAATAAAAAAAATACCCCCTAACCAGGCCTAACCAGCCCCACCAAGCCAACCAACTGTAAGTATTTTCTATTAAATTTTATAATAAAAACCATATTTCCTTGGTACATTTATGGATTTAACCCAGAGTTTTCAGAAACTTTCTGAATTGGGAACTTAGGAGTTCACATTGTGTTGAAATACAGGTCAAACTACTCACAACTGATACATTTCATGAAAATGAAGCATTTTCACTTGAAACAATATTATATAAGATAAAGGTTAACATTGTAAATCAGTGCCCTAGAATATAATTAGTGATTACCTATTAAGAACATGAGACACAATGGAGAAGAATACCAGCTTGTATAAAATGAAAACAAGTTATTTTGAAATATAAAAAGATTAAGGTATAATTCACAGGAATATTTAAATTTAAGATACTTGGAAACTTTGGAAAGCAGAAGAACCTAGCAGGCAGTGCTTCATGAAAAAATACTGCAGTTCACATCACATCAAATGCAGATGCTTTCTAGCGTGGCTGTGGGTTTTGCTGCAGCCTGGGAATGGCTGGAAATAACAACGCATAGTTAACATACAGCTTGGATAACCAGCCCATGGATAATCAAGATCTCATGATTATAACCACTTCAAATTAACTGTGGGGAAAAATTCGACATCATCCTGCAACAGTGCCAAATATGAACACTTGAAAGTTCCAGCAAGTATGAAAACACTGTGCAAATGCCTATAAAAGGTAACAATCATGCTGTTTATTTGCAAGTTCTAAACATAATTTTAAATGTTACTATACAGTTAATAGCATAGAGCAATAAGGAAGACCTATGAAAAGACCTTCTGGTAGTAGAACCCAATACAGTAGTAAAAAAGTGTTAGATACCTGGGACATGATCAAGATTATTGGACTAGGTCCAACACACATTAAAAAATAGTTTGCAACTATTACCACCAGCATGACCTTCTTACCAAGGGCAGCAAGAGAACCACAAGATACCTTAAATTCTTAATGAGAAGGTAATGGGCAGGTAAAAAACCCCTGTTATATCTTTACATAGAAGAAAGAAGAAAGTCTCCCTGAATTAGGATCATCAATTCCTTGATATCATTTAGGTTTCAAAATCAAATGTTATATGGAGTTCAGATTCTTACGAGATACTAAGCACAGTGAAAATATTGTAGATGCCCAGTCAGTGGAACTGTAAACACTTGGTAACAGCACACAGGGTAAAGTAGCATTCCTTTAAGGATACAGATGACCACAGTAGTCTTACAACTGTGAGTCTCTTGGCCTTATGAAAACCATCACTTGCTCACACTTGCCCAATATGTTCTCTCTGGTACAAATTACTTGAGGCCATGCCTGTGGAAAGGAAGGTCTGTATCCTGACATTGTATCCCTACAGTAATGCCCAAAGGCCATAAATAGTTTACAGTTTCATATCTAATATTACAGCAGCTTCCAGAGGCCTCAATGAGCTGATTCTGTGCAAGGCACATAGTCTTCTGCCAGCACGTAAAAAGCCAATAACAGGCATTACTATGCATTTTACTCCAGGTTGCAGAGACTCCTGACTATTATTTTAGGGAACAGATTTTAATGTCAAATGACAACACAAGCTGCAGGTTTCACTGTTTACTAAAACAACCAACTTGGCACTATACAGAATACTAGTCAATCAGAATCCATATTTTCAAAAGCAGGATAGCTGGAGATTGATCACTTGGCAACAAGGGCTTTGAGGAAGCTAGGAGACCTGTCCTCCACTGTGAAAGACATATTGCTGTATAGAAGAGGATAAGCAGAACTGTAAGCAGAATCAATACACTCAAAAGGCCTAAAATTCATAAAAGGTATTAACTATAAAATCCCTTCTGCAGTTAATTCTTGTAAAGAGCTGAATCCTGTCCAAGTTTATCCTCTACCAATGAGGAATGTAAAGCAACAAATCAGAATCCCTTCATAGGCCTGAAGCTAGGCAAATACATACAGTCACTTAGTGACAGACTTAGCAGCTATATTCTCGCTAGACTTTACTCCACAACCTAAAATGTGCCTTATATTAGATTGTCAGTTGCTTGACTCCCTTAAAATTCCCTTTAGCTGATAATAAATCATTTCCATAACAACATTGCATTTCTGACATCCAGCATTTTCCATCTAAATTCTGCCTGGGACTTGCTGCCTAGTGACTATCAGCTTGATCAATACTACTAACAGTAGGTTCCCTTTTCTCACTAAGGAAAATGTTCTCATAAATTCTGTCTCCCACATAAAACAGTCATCTTTCTCTTGCCAACACCTCTGGCATAATGCACACTCTTGGGAGTCAAAACTTCTTTCTTATGCCTTCTCAGAAATACAGAACTCTGAAAAAGTTTGCTCAAAGTTTTTACCGCAAAACTAGAGTAAATAAAAAAATAAGTAAGGTTTTATAGTTGATTATATTATTGATGCAGTATAAGGTACAGAATGCAATTTTAATCCAATTTTGGTAATCCAAAGCATATGTGGGATCTGAAACTGCAGGTTTCATGGCAATCCTCCCCCACAAGCAAAAAAATTATTTTTATCCAGAGCACCTCATATTCCACAGCACTCCTGAAACCATTCTAGAAATCACTGGAGATGTCCAGTTTTTATGAGTGGTGAACAAGTTCAAAAGAGGCTTGATTTTCAAGTACAGTGATTCAGCAGTTTTGAGGTATTTTCAAAGCAGCTGCTGTTCAGTTTGATTCTATTTAAAACCAGTAGTCTCTTCAGAAAGGGTTTGCTTGTGTATTTTTTAAGGCTGCTATTGTAATCCTGGCATTACCTAAACATCCTGGACTGCTGGAATACAAGTATTAAGTACTCGTTATCAACAACACTCACTGCATGTACAGCCTTTACTATCTTATCATAATAGCATGCACATGTACCTACAACCTTTTTCTTTGATGTATATGTTAAAAGTATGACATAATGAATAAGCAGAGGAGTGGGAACTGGGATACCTAAGTGTTATTTCTGATATCACTGCTCTATTAGAAATGCTGGACATTATAAAACCAAGTAACAATTTAATCATATTTTTGACACTTTTAATTGTGGAAGTCCTCATGGAGAATTTCAATTTCATTATGCTGATTATAAGATATATTTCAAATTATCCCTGTACAAATGAGGCAAGTTTTGAGCTATTTACTTCAAAGAGTCAAGGACAGCCAGAAGTCTGATGCTTTCTTTTCCTCCACTGAGCATCATTTGCATTCCTTTCTACCTATGGAAAACATGGGCATATATGGCCAACCTGATGTATGAAATTAAAGTGTCTTCAATTTCTCCAGTGGCTTAAGATAACACTACTTTCAAGCAATAATTTTTTGTACTTCCAGTCATAAAAACAGGTTTATGAGGTAATTAGAAGAACTTATTTTGCTCATTAGAATCCCACCGATTACTATAGCTTCTGTTATTTGACAGTGTAGATGGATATTCTGTGAAAGCAATGCCAACAACATATGGATTCAGCACCTAAATTAATAGCAATTCTATATCAAATCAGTACCAGACAAAAAAGCCAAATAATTTTTGATTAGACACTACAGACATCATAAATAATAAAAATGTGGGCAAGCCAAACAGGCCATGCAATGCAGAGAATATTATCCCTTCCAACTAAAATAGATCTTTTATACAGAGTTTCTACAATAGGAAGGTGGTATAGACAAATAACTTGAATCTCCATGGATATGCCTTCCCCTTATAACATTGACATGACTTTGAACCTTCATCTGATCCCTGAGGCTACAGCATGCATCAAAATACTGTATGTATTGCAAAGCAAGATTAAAAGTTTGGTGGAAAAGACCAGTATTTAATCTGCACCCTAGTTAGCTACAGAAAGGTAAGGTAGAAATCAATACTTCAATACCGAAAACCAAAACCCAAACGGCTTAAAGGGCTTTTAAGATGTTGAGGGCCTATGTGTAAATCAGCATCCATGGCCTGCGTGTACACTGTATTTAAAACCTTCCAGGTCTGTTCCAACTTTCCAGTTTCAGGTGCAGATGTCAGAACTGCGTCACAGAGCAAAGGCTTCTCATGTGCTGTGTCCAACAGTGCAGAAACCTCTAGAAATCTCCAAAGGTTCGGATAAAAGCAAATGTCGTATGATAACCTGATATCTCAATTGGGAAGTTCAGAATCACAGTATTTGTTCATAAATTCCATCTTGTTAAAATCCCACACCCCACTCAGTCTTGGTATTTTTTTATAAGGAAGACTGACAACTAGACTTATAGGAGTCAGATAAATCTCACTATCACCCTGGAAAACAGATGAGCAGGGTTAAATTTTGTGCTGCCTTTAAAAATTTGGCATGGCTTACATTCGTCAGCAGTACAATTAAGAACTCAACCTATTTACCAGTGTTTAGAATAAATAAAACCCGGAAGTAATTTTAATTTAAGAGATTGAACTGATATCCATAAGCTTCACACAAGGTAGAAGAATCAAGAACAGTTATGACAAGCTTAGGAAAGGACTGACTTGGCTCACCTTCCACTGCACATTGTCTACTTCCTAGAAAACAGAGATCTGGAAGAAAGCTTCAACTTTTTGGTACATTAATATTTTACTGCTATATTTTGCTATATTTTGAACTAAGTAAATAGCACTGAAGAAATGAGCACCTACCTAGTGACTGCTTTGTTTATTCCTTTATGTTCCATGCACTGCTCCACGCAGTACTCACTGTATGCATTATTCTGTTTGCTGATTTACTAATATTCTCAGAGGTTTTCTAATGGCAAGCCTCACCATTACAAAGACACCGTTTATTCTTCGGAAACCTTCTTTGAGCTGACAGATTAAACTGAATGCATCCTTTAATTCTGGGTATCCCATTTTTCTTAGTACTTACAATTTCCAAGAACTTAACACTTTTAAAGCAAATTTTCTAAATTAAGGTAAAGTATTAGAGACTCTTCAGCTTGCCTGAAACTGAAGCAACAGGAAACAAACTCAGAAGTTTGAAACCCACAAACTAAATTTATGACCATCTGGGGAAAGTTTGATTATGTGGCTTTGTCTACTGTCAACTGTTAGGCTGTGGTACAGACTGGAATATACTGCAGACCTTCAAAACACAAATTCCTGACTGGAGCAGTAGGAAATAGGAACAAAGAATTATCAGGACATTTCCCATCTGAAGAGTGATTATCAGAAATGCAAAGTCCTTCACAGTGGTCATAAATTATTCTTTCTATTCCTTCCCATTCTTGCAATTTCTTTGTCCAGCTCACTCCAGCCTAAAACTGCATCTCAGATCTCATTAACTGTAGTCTTGCCTCCTGGTCTCTATCTCCATTCCTGGAACATTGTTCCTAGAACCAACCTTTGTCCAGCAAGGATGTTCAATGCCTCTCAGGCTCCTATCACAGCTGTATTCAGATATAATATAAACACTTGCAACTGGTTTTTGTCTACCTCTTCCCATTTCTGTATTTTCTGATTCCATATCTAAGTTCCTCCCTCTCCAATCCTGGTCTCCATTTATCATTCTGTCTCTAGTTCTGGTCCCAGTTACACCTGTTTCTCCCCAGTCCTATACTTGCCCTGCCCTTATTCTTCACTTATATAATATCTTCATCAGATCTCTCTGTAACCTCACACCAGTTTTTGCTTCCATTCTCACGTACAAATGAATTTCAGTCCTACATGATGTTACACCTTTCTGGCTGATCACTCCCTTCTCAGCCAGCTGATCTCCTATTCCATTCTTTACAGTAAGGTCTAGCCCTGGATCCCTTCTTAATCTCCACAGCCTCTGGTGCCAAATGTGATAGGAACTTATCCAAGTTTTGCATTCAAACCCGTCAGCTCCCATCTCCCCATTACTTAGACTCATGGGAGCCACAGACAACCCATCCATGGAAGAAGTTCTTTGCTCTCACATCACAGAGAGCAAGTGGCAAAGCAGCCCATGGTCAAGCCTAGAGAACAACTGTACACAGTTGCAACTGTGGGAGAAGTCTTCTTTAGTCCAAGCTGGAAAACTCTCTGGCAGAAATCTTCACAGAAGTTAACAAAGTTTTAAGTCATCGCATATGATTACTTATGATCATACTTACATATGATCACGATAAGCATATTAAAAGCAAGATTTTTCCAAAGGCTTGTAATTTCATTAAATTCAGGTTGATTTTCACGAGTACATCAAAATACATGTTCCCTCAGAAAGAAGGATTTCCCCATTTCATAATAATTTGAGACAGAACATAAATAATGTAATCTCAAAGAAAAGGTAAGTTCTTATGATTTTTTTATTATAAACTTGTCTTTAGCCTTATTGTTGAAGACTGTTTTGCCAAAACGTTGGGGAGGAGAGGGGAAGGGAGGGGAGAGGAGGGGAGGCGAGAGGGAACTTGCCAGCCTTCATGGATGTGGTGGAGTCACCATCCTTGAAGGAGCTCAAGAGGTGCCTGGATCTGGTACTGGGTGATGCGGTTTAGGGCTTACAGTGGTGGTGCTGGGTGGATGGTTGGACTGGATGATGTCGAAGGTCTCTTTCAACCTTGATGATTCTAGGGCTAAGCTTAATTAGCATGAATATTACTAGGCTTATTTAGTTTATATTTATCTCCACTCAATCATAAAAGGTCCAGGATAATGAATATTATTTTATAGAGTAAATTACTGTATCAAGACACTGATTTAATTAGACAATCTCTATGGGACTATGACTTAATGTAAAGCATTCCAGGATGGCAGATATGAGCAGCAGCTTGAATGAAAGATACCTGCTTGAGGTTAAATTTGGTTTCCTTGTGTTTTATTATCTGATACAGCATTTTTATCTGATTGAAAATTTAATCATTATAATAAACTCAAAGCTACAGAATTCCAAGAGATGCTTAAATTACACTGAATTCTTAAGTTTCAAACATTGGCTGACAGAATGAAGCCTTGGAGAACTTCTGATGACAAGCAATCAAGCACTTCAGAACAATTCTGAGCAATTTTGCTCAAATACTCAAGTTGCTACTCTATACAGACACACAAGAGATAAAGCAGAACAGTTTTGAAAAAAAAGGCAATAAAAAAATTAAATGGCTGGATGCTTATAGATAGCTTCTTGAAGTTTCATCTATTCAAAAATGATCTAAAGGAAATCCAAATTAAAGGATTTTAATGCAATCTATGAATGAAAAATTTTGATGGTCTATTAGAAAAGCATGACCTTAGCAATGCATTTAAGAACAGTTGTGTAAAGCCTTCAGGCTCAAATATTTACTGTACCTAACTGCTGAACTGTAAAAATTGTGTCAGATGCACATTCCTCATTTGATGCACCCTTTGCCTGTAGGTCATTACAACAGTCTCAGTTCTAACTTCAGATTTCACATGTGCAACTCATCTTTCTCAATTTAATGCTGTAAGTGTTGAACCACAAAAACATGGACTGCAACGTTCATTATTTAGCAGATACAAATGGACATCTTAAAGTATGAAACTGCTGTAAAGCCAAGACTATATTACTCATTTTGAAGATGAAAGTGAATCTGAGAATGACGCTAACACTGCAGGTTACTAGGTAAGGATTTATCTACTGCTAGCCAGGTTCCAACTGTCTCACATACATTTTTTTTTTCTCAGACACAGATCTACATAAAGTAGAAGCATAAAACTTAGTTTTATTGTAGCAAGGCTAAGTATTACCAGCAGAAAACTTAAAGCAGAGTGACTTAGAGCTGTTGCAACTGCAGTATAGAACCACTCAGTGTTAACCTCTGAGCAAGAAGGAAAATGAGAACTGTGTGATTCAATGTGTTCTATTGACCTGAAATTGACTATTAGCTATATTTAGGGTTAAACAAATAAATAAAGGCAATGCAGACACAGGGCTCCAAATTTCTCCTACAGGTGAGCCCAAACTGTTGACCTTGTTCATTTAAATAATCTATCAGTGTAGGTCTATCGGTTGAAAACTGGTCTTGGACATTTTGAAGCAGCTCTTTCAACTACTTTAACTATTCACATCTATCTTTTGTTTTTCAAGTTCAGAAATTATTTCTATCCAACCCAAAGAAAGAGCTGTGAAGGACAGCCACCCCACAATTCCAGAATAGTTTTACCTGAAGACTATGTGGTTTTTAAAGATTTTTAAAGAACATTTATCAAAAGAAGTCAAGAAAGGCCGTGGGCCATCCAGTATGTGTATATGCTAATGAATTTTATCAGCTACACAGCTTCATATTACATTTGTCAACTCATTCTCACAGTTTCATTAAGTAGGTTGAAATATCCATTTTGGAGACACAGATTCTCAAGAGGAGCATTAAGTTACAGCTCTAAGATAAGCATTCACAACGTTGATTTGCTTAATGGTAGTTGAAAATGCTCAGTGTCAATTCATAATTGAAATTATAGTTTACATGACTAATGAGAATAATTGTGTCAGAGAAATTGTTGATATGCTGCATGGTGATGTTTGTGGTTTTCTCTCATTTTGTGTGAAATAGATACTTTAAATGCAATGTTCAGCAATGGGGATGAGAGAGTAAGAAAAGTAAAGTTGGAAACGACAACTATACAGCAGCAGTAGATATTCTGATTTACTTGCCCCTCATGTCCTATGGGAATATTTCCAGTGAAAATTCCACTATATATGAAACAGCAAACAACTGTACCTCTTCTACGACCAACAAGAAACATAACCTAAATTGTTCAACAATGCACATAGATACGAGTTCTATTGTTCAAAAAATTATAGAAAAAAGTGCTTACCCTAAAGCTTTAGTATTAGAATATTGTGATGAGAAAAATCTGCCTTAGCAAAGCGATACCAATAGAGACTACATAGCAATTTCAAGAAAAAAACTCACAATGAAGTTCCTTATCAGGCAGCAAATTTGTCACACCCACGTTTTTTACATTATTTACCCAATTCCATATTGCTTAAATAGTTGGTTTTATTTTATAATAAAAAAGGTGTAAAAAGAGGTTGTCAGGGAAGAAATCATGAGCGATCAAAGAAGAAAAAAATCTAAAGAGAAAGCAGAACACAGAACAAGTAAACAACATTAAAAAGAACAAGGAAAGACATTTAGGGTGTTTTTCTGAAGTTTTCTTTCCCATTACAAACTATTTTGCTCCCAAAGGCCTACAGATTGTAATAACCCTACAAATGCACATCTTTTTGTGATCTACTGATAAAACATGTATCAGAGGTTAACAATCACATAATCACAAAATTACAGGATAATCTGAGTTGGAAAGGACCCATAAGGATCGAGTCCAACTCCTGCCCCTGCACAGGACCATCTCCAGGAGTATCTGAAAATATTGTCCAAACGCTTCTTGAACTGTTAGGTTTAGTGCTGCAATATCATTTCAATCTAAAATGCCTTAGCTTTTAAACCACTTTCATCCATTCAAGTAATCCATAGTTCACTAAAATGATCTTTAAATTGTTATCCTGGTTTACATAGAAGCTCTAGGAGTCTGAAAATATTTCTTTGTATGTATATATGTTCTTTGTATATTCCTATTCAGTTGTGGATGAAGTGACCTTGAAGATCAGGTCATGAAGCGAACATAATAAGTTAAATGTTGTTTACAGTAATTTGCTACTAAGATATTTGCAAATGGAATAAGGAGTAATTCAGTAGACTTGTTATTGGGGGGGGAAAAAGAAAATAATGTAAAAAACTACTTTGTTCTTCATGTTTCCAGAGTGTTGGAAGTAACAGAATTACTCAAAGTAGTAAATGACTTAAATTCCTTTTTTTGACATGTGCTGCTTGCATTTCAGAATGCAAGTCACCTAGGTATATTTTCACCACATACGTTACCCTGGGTTTCATGTTTGACAGACATTCCAATCTTCTCTCTTATTCACACTAAATCTGCTCTCACAAACTTGACACTGCTTCAAATTTGTACCAAAGGTTCTAGAGCAAACCTCAGGCTCCACTTCCATTTGTACAGGCTAAAATAAGAACCTAAATCTTTCTAAAAGTTGCTTTTCCTTACAATGTCTCAAAAAAGCAGGGAAGTACATGGGTTTTAACAGATTTGATGTCCAAACTGCAAAACAATTATATCTGTCTCATTTCACTGGTGACCTACTTCAAATTCCCTGAGAAAACAAGACCTGAAGCAGCAATGGAAACTGCACTCTTGATGCAGAAAAGGGCTTACCACGGTGGCAAACTGAATTGAATACAAATCCAGCACACGCGGCTAGTAGAGCAATTTAAGAACTTTTTTATTAATTGTCTATCCCTACTTGCGCAGGACACCCTTAAGGCTGGTCTGTCCACAAGGTCATGTTTCCAGATCACTTCTAAATGTGAGGTTTATTAAAAAATAAACAAAACAACGAAGTATATCCAGCATCTGATGAGTGGGACTTTCATTAAGGGAAACAAAACCATCAGGTCTGAACTTGCAGCTGATGTTTGGGCAAGAGCTGGGCTGACTGGCTGGCACAACAAAACCTGCCTACCTGAAGAAAAACCTTAAGCAAAACCTTAAAACATGTTTTAAGATTTCTGGTGTACTGGACATGATCTGTGGCAGTCTAGACTAAGTGCTTATGATGAAAATACAGAAATGCCCTCTGTGTATACATTTCCAGCCTGCCATGAAGAAGAGGGCTTGAGTATTAGACCTGGCTGTGCCACTTTTCTGTCACTCTGCAGTGCAATGTCATGCAAAAGGCAACATTTCCCCCATGCAGGCAGGAAACACATGACAACAAACAGCACTAACTCCAAGGTACACTTCTGGTAAATTATTTATGATTTAGCCATGACTTACAATAAAATATAAAGACATGCATCCAAACTTATGATAACATCTTAAAGAGTAACTGTACAAATCACCATGCATTCCAAATTTTTAATTTTTTTTTAAAGGGCTTGCCTTGTAAAGTAAGTCCTCTACCAATACCCTGCAAACCCAAGCTAGCCAGGCACCACAACCTGTGAAGGGCTCAGCATCCCAAATAAGTCCTTTAGTAAATCCCAGCCAGGTTCAGTAGGTCTTTGATAATGCAATAGCATAGCAAAAGAAGAGTCTGGTGACAGGGCATGTACCTGCTGATGGTGCAGAGGACACATCTGCCCCCACCTTTTGTTGCCTAAAAAGGCTAGCTCAAAAACTGAGACCAGTCAGGAGTAAGGGAATAAAAGGTGGGTATTTATTTGAAAGGCCTTCAAAGGTACATTTAGGGCAGACAAAGCCCCCCCAGGGGCAACACCCAAAATGGACAAGTCACGAGTTCTCCACACTTTTATAGGTTTGGTCCATTTGCATATCAGCATAAATTCACCAATTAAAACTTTGCAATTTCCCCCTAGCTCCCTTAGCTTGCCGCCGCCCCCCTTTAGAAGCTTGGGTCTGGGCAGCCTAAGTGTCCTTGAAGACCAAGTCCAGAGTGGCACTGTTGTCTATAGAAAAAGAATACATGCCAGGCAACACAGAATTTGAAAAATATAAGGGTTAAAACCTAAGGCAACACTTTGACAGCTAAAAAGAACAAAACCACGCTTTTGCCACTGTTCAGGGGAAGTGACTTGTCTTGGTAACGTAGGTACGAGCAAGTCAAGACAACAGGACCAAAGAAAACCAGCAAAAAACCCCTCCCCACCATCATTCATGTGTAGGTGGAAAACTGCAACTGTATAGGGCGTATTTCATTATGTTTCCAAATCAACTGAAGTTTGGAGGAGAAAGTTCATTGTGCAATATGGCAAAAGCTGTGTGACATTACATAAAAGCATGCTAGGTACCACTAGCATGCTGGGGTGAAAAGTGCTGGAAGAAAAACATTGTCAATCACACATGTGCCATGAAAAAGTGAGCACCATGCTTTAACAAATAAGTCAATATGCATCAGCCTAAGAGAAAACTTTTCTGCCATGAAACATTTTGAGGAACATGTAGAACACATCTCCTGAGAAAATTTTTTCAGTGAAACTCTGGACCTTGCAGCATTGTCAGAACTGCATAGTATCCCTCCTTCCCACTGCAGCACTGAAAGCCTGTCTGCTGACCCTCACAACAGTTTGTCTCTGTGTGTGTGTTTTTCATGAGTAGCTTCATTTTCACTGGAGCTCTAATGAAATTCAGTATTTTTCAGCAACCTCCTCCTACTGAAACTTGGGCTCTGGCTTCCATGCAGAAAATAAATTTGCTCTAAATCTTAAATCACATAATACAATTATGATTTCTTAATTAGAAAATATATATTTAAATCCTAAGCCTTTATCAATTACATTGAAAGATGCAAATCCGGAGATTGTGCTCACCATTTTGTAACTGAAGATTGTTAAGATTATGAACCTGAGTTTTTATTACTTTTGGTAATTTTAAAAGTAGCTTCTGTAAACTCTCTTGTTCCTTTAGCTATACACCTAACTGGATGTTAGCTACTCAGACACCAGAAGACAGCGAACACTTTCAGGTAAATCCAAACCTGAAGTTCAAGTGACCAAGATTATTCTACAGCCCACAATATGGATTTGCCCTCAGAAGCCTAAGAATTATTGCTTACTGTGTAACAGAAACACAAAGTTAAAACCTACAGCTGCTATTGAGCATGTACAATTTTTCTGATCATGTTGCATGAAAAGAACATTCATTTTCCATAGCACCTAGTGGCTGCTATTCAGCATGGCTACAAGAATTTGGGGCTCAGATATTTGCCAAGTTGTACATGCACACATGGAGCACAGAGGACACAAATAGAGTGAGATGCTCCTAGCCAACACAGTGACAGGAGTCTTCTCCTTGAACTGTTAGATTTGAAAAAATAAATGCTAATAATAATTTTGTGTTTTACATATGCGTCAACACAATAATTTTCAACTACCTTGAAAGCAGTTGCATGATCCGATATTAGTAACACTGATTAGCCAAATAATAAAGCACCATCCTTCTAGGACTAAAGGATTAGCACAAAGCATAACAGCTCTACTGGAGTGTGGGTTGGGGAAAAAAGGAAGATCTTGGTGTTCCAGAAAACTGGCCTGGATTCTTCTCTTTGCATAAAGCAGAAGACACTAATCAGCAAAATAAAGGAGTTTCAAGGTTCTCCTTTCTAGAAATGCTGAGAACATGGGTACAAACAGCTGCAGAAGAAACTGCACTACATTTTCAATGACATTAGGATGACTTCTGCTTACAGGCACTGCAGCAAGGGAATGCATTAACAATCCATATAATTACAGGTGAGAGGTCAGCCAGGAAACCAAAGGAGTAGTGGTTCAAAGACTACTGTCTGGAGGTTAGCCTAGTCACATTAAATTTCTTGCTGCTGTGTTCTAAGACAGCACTAGTGTACAAGAAGAAATCCAGAAAACCAGGAATATTGGTTCTTGAGAAGAACATGTCTGAAAAAGTTCAGGGAGGTTCTCAAAACCAAACCTGTGTGTAGTGGCTACATTCTGGTTTGGGTTTGCACCTGCATCACTGCTTTATTCCACAATCTTTTAGCCTGAGGATAAAGTCTTTGCAGTAACACTGCTTGAGCAAGAATGCCTGATTTCTTCCACAGATAATATTATAAATAGGGATTTTCCATTCCTACATCTTCAGATAAGCTAAGCACAGTAGTTGTGTTATCACCAAGGGAGCAAACTAATAGGTATGTCTGCAGAGAGAATTTAATTCTCTCTACAGAGGTTGCACCTAGTATCATTCTGTGCCAAATGATGAGTTTGTCTACTGGAAATGGCACTCAACTTGCTACAGGACCTGTTACAGCAAACACGAGAAATGCCTGGCTTTCAAGATGGCAGGCTAAATTGTTTTGTTTAAACAGTCAGTGTGTACAATAGTAATTAGTGGCACAGCTCCTAGACTTAAATCATCTGAAACTAAAGATTGCTTAACATATCAGTAGTTTAAAAAACAACAGCAGCAACAAAACTCACCACCACCAAACAGCTTTCCTAGGGTGGAAGACAGAGAATGAGGAAAGAGGAAAACAGGATCTGCTGGCATACTGCAGCATCTCTCACTTACATTGGTTATTGTGGAATCATAGATGAGTAAGACTGAACAGATATGTCTGGAAGCTACGTGTTGAGTATTAGTTTAGCAAAACCCCTGATTTCCTCTGGATGACAAATACTCCAAAACAAAGTTGATGATGGCACAGCTCACCAAATTCATCTATCAGATATGCTGGCCTTATCAGCCACCACCTTCTGCCCATGGTTCACTACAGCTGATTATATATTACAGCTGACGCCAATTATGTCCATCAGAAAACAAGTAATTTAAGATGGGAAATGCTCTATTTCTAGAACACATCTAGAATGTAAAGTTGGTATCACCCTGATACTCTGAAATCTTGGGCAATGAAAAGCACTGGATTCAGCTTTCACTGTTGAGTCTGGATGTGTAGAATAGCAAAGACAAGGTGGAGGGAGGCAAAGAAAAAGGAGATTCTATACAAATGCAATGTTCTCAGTGGTCTCTTCGTGACCATGGTTTGAGGAGAATGCAGAATAAATGACAGCACACAAAAGAAGAACTAAAACAATGGGTCATTACAAATAGCAAATAGGGATGTGATGCAGAAAATTACTGATTTCATATCTACTGCCTTTGCAGAATCATTCCTCCTACTCTGGTAGCTACTAGCAACCTAGAAATAAATTACATCAAAACTTTGTGTGTTTGAAATATTGCCAAGTGTAACACTCGGGGGAGTTACACCGTCTGCTGTCTCCTGCCTTCTACCTTCTTGAGGATCAAAGGGCTCACATTTACTGAGAACATGACAGTTCTGAGGCTTGTCTTTAAAGAAGTTATAAGGAGCTCAGTGTTCCACATAAAATCCGAGAACTGTTTAAAGGCATAAATAACTGTGGTACAAACAAACAATGATGCCCCTCTACTTCCTTTGCTGTCCAATGAAGTAAGTATTTGGGCTGGAGTAAAATGAACCTTTCATACTGACTGAAGAAAAACAAAGGAAGAAATACATAATCAGCAAAGTGGTTATGAGAACCAAACATTTGAAGAAATGGAGCCAAATAATCACCTACTTAACCTCTAGGACCACAGCCAAATGTAAATCTTGTTTCTCCAGCCTTCTGCACATTATTTTATTGCTACTGTTAAAGTTCTGTTTTCAGAACTGCCTTCAAAATAAAAGTATTTTGAAAGGGGGACTCAAAGTTCCAAGCTTATCTCAAACTTTCAATTCTGCTTTTCAAAACTTGGCTCTCCGTCTCGCAATGTAATAACTAACAAAGCACCCACTATATATATTCTACCCCAAATTCTGAGTGCAGCCAAGCCTTTAAACTGTTGCATGGGCTGACTTTAAAACTGATTCTCCACACCTCAAAGAAGGAGCAATATAGAAAAGTCTGGTTTGGATGCATGAGAAGGAAGGAAAAAAAATCCCACCAAAACACAGAGGGAAATGTCTAACTTCTCGGAAGATCAAAAGCTTCGTTTTGCAGTGATTTCTATTTATTTGTTAACACCAGCTTACACTTAAATCAGAGACTCATGGAACAGTTTCAAATACTTCAGCATTTATGCTAAATCAGAAAATACTGATTAATATCCCAGCCCTCTGGTGTACAGCTACTGCAAGTTCTACAATTATTTTAGAATGCATGTGGCATTTCTCCTACTTTTCAGCTTCCTCCCTCATCCCCATTTAAAAATTATGTGTATGCTATGGAAAACAAACCCAACTATGGAAAGAGAGTATCTCTTTTGCACTGAGAAATGAGCCTGATTCAGGGAGATAAGGCTTGGGCCAGATAATGCTCTTAACAGTACTTTATCTCAACATAATGCTCTTAATAGTACTTTATCTCAACAGAGTCCTTATTTCCTCCACTAACCAAAATGCAACATATTTATCAGCCTAAAAATTTGCAGTACATTCCTTTTCTACCTATGCTGCTCAAAAATACTATCCTCACTGACTTAAAATAAAGTGCTTCTTTTTCAGTTTGGTAGTGCAGAAGTCCAGAAAAACAAGTAATCAAAATTCCTTTTTGACATTAACACGATGTTTCAAATGTTTCCACTTAAATATGAACCACGTCATTTCAAATACTGAAGCTCTTCTTCAATTTCAAGAAGTTGTAACAGCAGATTTTTCTTCTTTTTCTGACAGAGGATCGTACTTTATTAGATAACTGCATAGAGTTGGGGTTTTTTTTAAAATCAATTTGAATTCATAACATATTTCTACATTATAAGCCCAGTGAGAATTTAGAACCTGCTGTGAAGTCAGTTTCACACATGAAGAAAATTAAACAAAGGTGCTTTTGTGAAAAACAAAGAATTCAATACTGAATCAGGCAAGAAAATAAAACAGCTAGTGATATTGGTGAGAACACCCCAAAACACTGGCTCTTTAGATTATTTTCAAATAAATGCTGTTTCAATTCTATTATCACAGGCAAATATTTTACCTGCACTAGTACCATTTATGCAAGATGAGGCAGCTCAGTGGTACAAGACTGTTCAGTGAATAATCATGGCATTTGATGCCTCTCAACGAACAGCCAGATGTCCTAACTGCATCCCAGTTAGTCCAATTCTGCATCCCACAGTAGCTCCCACCCAGTGTGGGCCCTCCAACTCTCCCTTTTCCACCCCAATATCTCGTGATGTCTTCTACATCACCCAACTATTGTTGTGGCAAAGAGCACTGGAAGTTATGGCTGGTTCCATGCTCCACAGGCTGACTGGATAGCAGACTGAGCAGAGAAGAGCAACCGAAGCATTCCTCTGGGCCCCCCTTCTATTTATATATTCACAGAAGTAATTTTATCAAACTTTCAGGAACTAAATAATTAAGATTGTTTCCCTGCCAAGTGAAAGAATTGATATGACTGGCAGCACAACTGCAACAGTCAAGGCTCCCAGGAAATTGGGCAATACCTGTAAGCCTTATGTAACAGCAATTCGCTCTCTCTTCTGCCAAGCGCTACCAGCAGTAACTGAGAAATATCAGAAAAATGTTTTGCCCTCTCTAATAAAGTCAACTTTTAAAATGCACTTTTTATCTCAGAGATACATGTTCATACTTTATAAATAAAACGAAATTCCAAGCCAACATGGAGCTCATTTACAGGATTTATACATAATCCTGAGTTGTTTCCCTGCATTCTGTTTCTCCTTATTTCCAACAATTTTAGTCCACAACATTCCAGACTTTGCCAGTGGAAAAGCTTTACCAACTTCAAACTAGACCAAAACAATATTCTTTAGTTTTGGCAGAACTGAAAAACTCCACAACCGCTTCAGCCCAAAAGCAAAAGTAAATGTACTCTCAACTTTGGTTGAGACTAATATTTTAAGGCAAGTGTAAGGACCATTTTACACACTTGTCAGGTGGTGGTGAGCACTCCTGTGACAAAGAACTGCTGTTTCTTCCCAGCTAAAAAACTAATTCTCAGCAAGTGCAACAGTTGGTGGGAAACATGGTGTCCTTACTGCTGCTAAAACAGCATCCACGCACTCTTACTGTTACATCACACCCCCCGGAATATCTACCACGCTGCCTCAAAAGACAGTCAATACTGAGAGCTGGTGCTTCAACATTGTCATCAACCTCCATTCATAGTTTCCAAGTTGTTCTCCCCGCTCTGCAGACAAATGTACCATACCCCATTCAATCGGGAAAAATAATCCAGCTTCTAAAACAACACATTTAGAAATAAGGTGTTAGGGGGAAAAAAAAAAAACACAAAAAAACCAATTAAAAATTCTACCAACAAATAAAAAAAAAGCAGATGTGTCTAAACACATATATGATCATAGATCTCAGCTTTCACTCAATGGAAGAATAAGCATTTCTACCAGGTAGCTGTAGCATCATGTGAAAGTTCTGGAGTTCTCCTTCTTCCATTCCTCCCTCTTGATTCAGAGTACACACATCATGTATTTCAGTATGGAGGCAAGCCTTCCGGATTGGCTTCTCTGGTAAAAAAGGCTATCTTTATTGATGGAGATTAGTTTTCAGAATCAGGCCAGTATTAACTAAACTACAGTTCCTACTAGCTGAAGGGAAGCAGTACTTGAAATTCTGTATTTCACCAATGATCTTTAACAGAAAGATAGAGAGTCTTTAAGAACTGGATTTTTCAGCACAGTCCAGCTAAGAATTATGTTCCTTAACAGTTTTCATCTTTTCTCAGCTGGGGCTCTTGACCTATTGACCTACTATACAATGAAATGGCCTACTATTCTTCAACGTTTTTAGAAATGAGGATCAGCTGATTTTATGGAAAAAAAAGAAGAAAGTCCGGATATTTTGAAGTAAGTTCCCCAGGTTTACTATACTAAGATGTTGGTGTAACTGCAGTGGTTTGGTGGTTTTGATCTGTAAAATTCAGTCTCACTTTGAGTCCTACTGAAGAGTATTTCTGCCCTCTATATTTAGCCTTAGCCAGAGAGATGGGAGCTGTCCACAAGTCAAAATAAATCCTGTGACAAGTTTAGTACAACTATAGATCATAATGAATTTAAACTAGGAAAACAGAGTAAGTTTGGTTCCTGATTAAAGCAGCTCAACTATGAGCTCTTCCATTTTGATTCATATGAGCTCAATTTTGACAAAAACATTATTAAAATTAAAAATTATTCCTATCTGTCACTCAAGACTCATATGTATTCTTGAATGTTCTTATTTCCAGTGATATTTTACCCATAACTGATGGACTTAGAAGTAGAAAAATTTCAATCTAAGATCTTGGGTTAAAAAAAACCAAACAAACAAAAAACAAACAAACAAAAAACCAAAAAAAATCACACAGCAATTGCATTGCTCCTACATACTACAAAAATCCTACATACTCCAAAACCGAAATACTTCACTCCCAATACTTTTCTTTTAAAAATGCAGACAGGTTTTTGTCATAAAGATATCACCTATACTAGTTTGCAGAAGTTTCTTACATTTCTTACTTTTCTTACTCTCCCCTATGCTGACATTAAAATGCAAGACATAAAATAACAAGAGGTCATACATTATTTCATTAACAGGTTCTGAAAATACTTGCTGCCCTCAGACCACCACATAAGCCGATGAATTATTTTCCTATGGGCATGTGAGGACAGAGGTACACATGAGCACTCTGCCCAAGATCTGTAGTAACTGAATGCACATTTTCTTTAAATGCCATCTCACAGCTACTTGCTGTCCACCTGAAGACTGTTTCTTTGTTGTGTACATTTAAATCATTCAAAAAGCGATAAACTCTGTCCACAACAGCATGAGCACTTCTATATTCTACATCAAATTTTACACAAATTGCTTTTTCTATGTAACACTACAGTGCTTCTAAGTGAAAACATCAGAAGTCTGTAACTGTGATAGAATAAAATGGGTTTATGTTGTTTCAGCAAGGCTGAGAGAAAAGGCAAGCTGATGTTCTAGCCATTTCTCTTTTTTCTATCAGATTCCTAGCAACAGTTCTCATCAGCCCTTCCACACAACCAGGTAAACCATTACCAGAAATGCAGCAAAAAATATAACTACTGTCAGAGGTCATAGTAAAGTGTAACTTGAGCATGGTGCTTCCTTTTAACTTCATAAAAATGCTTGTTATACAAACAACCCCCCTTTCTTTATAATAAAGTTTCTAGTTGTTAATTATAGCAGAAAAAAAATAAAATTGACAACTGTAAAAGCTGCAAAATGTTTGAGTATCAGCTTAACAACACAAGCTTTTAATAGAACACTATTTAAAAAGAACTCTAAGGAGCACAGCTTTTGAAGACAATTTTTGCAATTATCTTCAAATACACATGGGCTTATTTTCTTATCAAATGAAAACTACCAGAAGACATTAGCTAAAGCAACATATTTTGATTCGTGTTGTTTAGACACGGCATCTCAAATTGTGGAGCACAGCTTTCCAGTACCCTCCCTTCCCTCTTCCTTAACATTGGGTTTTTTTTGAAATTAGATTACAAACGTTTCCTTAGTAACTCCAAAACTGACACAGAAAGCACAATGTTCAGTCTGCCTAGTTACTATCTGCCTTTCAGTATGGTCTTACATTCCTATTTCGAGTTTACAGCTTCTTCAGCAAGTAATTCCAAAAGCAAGTCTCTAATTGTGGGACGGATACAAGCAGGGTTTACAATTCTCTGTATTCAAATTCTTTGTATTCAAAATACAGATTTAAAAAAATCTGAAAATTAAGTAAATCTAGAAACACAAACATCAGAGTTTTAAGAAATCTTAAACAATAACAGTATTACTGTGGGAAATTAAGCCTTGCAGAAAAGGTGTAGTTTGAATTTGAAAAACCTTACTGCTACTACTGACTTTAAAAGGCACTACAGTTTTTCTTACGTCCATTTCTTATATCCAGATTTTCTTTTTCTTCCAGCAAACACCTTATCAAAGCAAAGGAAGTATCTACTGCAGAACACACTGCACAAGTCACTTGCCATTCTACAGCAATCCTCAAAAAAACTTGCATTCAAGCTAAGAGCATTGATTACGCCCTCTTCAATCTCCCATCATCTCAGATGTTTGTGCAAAGTTTTACATACCTGCAAAACTTGTTCTTCTGAGGATGACACAAACAGATCCAGTCATTTTGGTAAAGAGTACGAAGTTTTTGGCTGGCAAAAGCCAGGAACATTCTGGCTAAAGTCTCGCAAACAACAGCAAGCCCTACCTAGGCAAGACCAGTATCTTCTCTCAGTATTTTTACAATGAGGAATTCAAAAGGTACCTCAAAGGTATTACAGTACCTGGTATCTTGTATGTACGTGCTTTTTTTCCCTTTCAAATAAAACATAATGGGTAAGTTGCAGAGTGAGAGCTAAAAAAACCCACCCTTCACAAATAATAAGGGTGACATTGATAAAAAAAATTAAAGTTGTAACATTTTTATTACCTTGTTTCAAAACAAGAGCATCTTCAAAGTGACAAGCAATGCTTTAAAATGTGATTAATTGAAGGAAAAGGTTTTATTTATTTTACAAGGATGAGCGAAGTACAACCTACAACCTGTTCAATCTGTTAGAAAAGCCAGGATTTATATTCAAGTATCTAAATCAATTTAAAAGGTGGAAGCATTCAAGTGTTTCTGCTGCTCTCAATGATACACTGAGCTGTGAAGTCTAATTTTCTTTCAGATACAAACTGAGTTCCATATACTATGGTATCTGAGACTGCAGTCCATAAGTCACTATATGAAAGAGATATATTTATTGCTCAAGTACAGAGAGTTTGTTATGAAAATGGGTACAACACGGGGAACAAAATGCACTGACCACCTGACTGCTGTGTTTGATGTAAGGGCTGCTGTTCACCACTCTAGTCTTCTGAATTACTTCTACAAAACTCTACAACTGTATCTACTGTCACTGAAAAATGTTAATGAAAACAAAGCAACCACATCTAAAAGATAACAGCAAGTTAGCAAGCCTACTTCTACTGCAGATAAGAGATGCAACCTGTGTCTTAAACAACCCCTCACCTTAACTTCTAAATAAATGAACCTTAAGAAGAGGTGACTATTTCAATGATCACTTAGTTCTCCCTGGCCACTTTTAGGTAGATAATCCAAACTACTGAGCTCACTTAAATTTAGTTTTGGTTTTTAAAGAAACTCAATGACACAGTGCTGATATTCACTAAAGGACTGACTTGCACTGTGCAAGTCTCATAAAGCATTTACACTACCCAGAGCCTCTCAAATGGCCATTCAAAGCCAACCCATGAGCAAAGGATTTCAACCAATCTACACAAGAATCTAAGCATAGTGGCCTGTTCCTGAATCACATTCCATTGCATACAGGGTAGGATGGGGATAGCTAGAACACAGAGAATTTGCCCATTAGCCTACATTTCCTTCCTGATGGTTAAGAGCTACATACATTTCTCTTAATAACAGGGCAAGTTACTCCAAACTGGGCCACAAGAAAATAATTTTGGCAAAGGCTCTCCTCCCTTTATTATATAAAAAAGGGATCCACAGTCAGGTTCCCCTCACCCCAAGAATATCTGCATCGACTTAGCAGACCTCTTTCAGTAGAACTCATGTACTCCCTGAACGGAAAGTATTGCTAAGTCAGCTTCAATTTTTGAAGCTGCAATCCTGAACAAAAATGAATACAATGTTCATAATGTCAAGAGATCACATAACACAGTCTGTTTGGTACCATTATTTCTGTTATGAAGCACATATGAGAAGATCTTAAATACTCAAAATAATCCTGGTGAGTATGGATGAACCTTACTGACCACTTCCTGACACCTCTCAGTGACCAGTTCTGTAATCATTGCACTGTTAGCTGCTCAGCTCCAACTCCAGATTAACTTGAGTTCTGTGCTGCTGCCATACTTAAGAGTTGTAGGTCACCTACAATGCTGCAAACTCTACCCCATAACAAAAGGCAATGTAGGGCTCATGCTACAAATCAATGTTCAACTTCAACCAAAGCTCAGAAAAAGAATTTAGCTCCTCAGCTGCAAGGTTATGAAGAAATGAATCCCAATTAACTGAAGTGGACTTAAAAAGTACAAAGCATAACAGAATATATTACCCTAAGTAATCTGTCACTGAACAAAAAATGCTGACATACAAACGTACTAGGGAAGTATAAGGGGTATAAAGAAAAAAAGCCAGCAAGGAAAGCACTACAACCTGTGATAACATGAAGGCCACGGTGAAGGACAACTGCAGACAACAGCACCAATCCAGTCCTCTACTGCAAAACAAAACCCAAGGACAAGAGGCCTGTTACACCACTGCCACCCCTAAATGGTTTGCTTAGCATGTGAAACCATTTAGCATGAACTGAGCAGGAAAAGAAGTGTCTTTCAAGTCCAGAACTAAAGACAAGGCTGACTAACCACTTGCTGTTTATTTGTAAAATCCCATGACAAACATAAGACCTTTAAGAAGACAAGGCAAGCTATATTGAGCCACACAGCTCAATCGTGAAATAAAAGTGCACTGAACATATAGAATGCTCTCAACATGGTAAGAAATCACAATTAGAATCAGATGTGTGAGCATAATAATATTCATACTGCTTATAAAGCAGTACAGAAATGCAAGATAGCGACATTAAGTGTTTTAATACAAGCTTCTAAAACACACCTAGAGTAGCACTTCCTTCACAAAGTTTTGGATCTCGTGACAAGATATTCCCCAATTTAAAGTGGTAAACTGATAGAAACAGTATGTAAGAAACCAGGTCATCCAGTATATGCTAAGTGTAGCAATGCTATGTTTTCCCATAACATCAAAATGAAGGTGAGAGGGTGTCTTGTGATCCCCTACTCACACCAGTTCAAAAGGCATGCAATATTTTCAACTGTCAAATCCTTTATTTGAAATCTACTAAGACACTACTTGCACTATAATCAAGCAGTCTCTGGTAGGGAGAGGCAAAGGCAAAGCAACATGAGAGAACAGTAAATCAAGTACTCCTCTTGTTCATGTAATTTTTAAGGCCATATTAATTCTAGAATAACAGGAAAGTCTTATCAAGAGGACATGAACCATCTGGGTATCAATTTATGTGCACCAATCCTTTCTTCCTGTATAACCTAAAAATCTCTTTTTATCAGCCTTCAGTGAGACCAAGAGACTCATCAACATTTCTGTTCAAAAACTAGGGGGTGGGCAGGGAGATAGTAGGAAGATACAACAAGGAGGCAAAGAGAGGAAAAGTCAACCAAAGTAGTAGAAAACAGGAAATGGTATTCGTCCTCAAAGGTTTCAGAAAAAAAGTGTCCCACAAAAGTATTTCTGCAAAAATTTCCATTTTCTCTAACAGACAATCCTATCTAGCTAGAAATCCTATACAGAGCTAAAGTACACTGAACCTTAAATATCTATACTACTTTAAAACTTACAGAAGTGAATAGAAAATACACCTTAGGATGACCCTAAACTTGAGGGGGTCTCTAAAGGGACCTAAGTGCAATTATAAAGCACATCTTCCCTGTTACCTAATAAAGTGAAAGTCGTTTATTGTGCTTGTGAAGGACAAGTCCTACATTCATAATTTCTCATTTCTGATCATGTAAACCCAACAATGTAAGTTGAAAAGTGAAAGTCTGAAAAAGTCTTGTTTTCACAGCTCTCCCCTTTTGGCAATGGCAGCTTCAATGTAAGCAACCCCCAAGACTTCTGCATTGGGAATTTTGAATTATTTCACTGAAAGGATGTGGGAGTTTTAGGAACAACCATGTGAAAATTTTAGTCTTCAAGAAAAAGGAATGACACTGGATAAATACTTATCCGTCTCAGGCATAAACTGAGTAATGTTTGTGAGAACACAGATGAAACTAGCAGAGGTTTGGTATGAGTAGTTACAGAATTCCTCCTCTTCAAGTTTTCAAAAACAACAGACAATACAAGATTTTGATTCTTAAATTTATTTTTAGCAGGATGTGTGTACTAATGGATGGTGACATCATTAGAAGATAGGTCCATGTCCACCACCTGCAACAGAAGCTAGACAGACGTTAAAGAAAACAATTTGAGAGTTAAAGATGACACTACTTACCCCAAACACACTTAGGAAAGTCACCTACTAAGCAGTACAGTTAGCTTTTGATGTAGATACGACAATATTTATCTGTTTTCAAAATTTCCTGTCAAGATTTAGTGCATACATTACCTTGCTTTTGATGGGAATAATGCACTTCTGTTTCAGAAATAACTATTAGAGAAACTCTTATACTTAAAAAATTACTCATGGAAAGACTAGCTATTCAAAATTACTTACCTGTAAATTGTCTTTGGAAGATAAAAGATCTGCAAATTTAGCTCTAAAGCTCCTAATCTGAAGTTGAAAGCTAGTGACAATTCTTTGGGAATTACAATTCTAACTATTAAACCAGTTTAACAGCAGGTAACATTTCTAGATTCATCTAAGAATACATCCACTTGTTCCTTACCATCCCTGACTGGTATGGTAAGGAATCAGCACACTAGGATCTCAGCATTATACTCACAGATTGGTGATACTAATTCTGGAAGAAATAAAGACTTTATGTTACAACTGGGAGACCATGTTATACTCATGAAAGCGTCAATAGCCAAAAGTCTAACAAAAGAAACAAGCTTGTCTAGAAAAAAATCAATTTCACCAGAAATTAAACTTGAGCAGCAAAACCTAGGGACAGACAGTTCAGAAAAAGACATTCCCAAAGAATTAGGTGACAGGCCCTTTCCCAGTGCTATTTCAAATGAGAACCCAAGAAGCAAGGTTCAATTTGAGGCATGGAATTTCTCAAATCTTTAAAAACAGAGTCCTTGCTTCATTTCCATTTCTTAATAACAAAAAAAAAAAAAACAAAAACCTACACGAGCTAAGTCAGCAGGCCCTACTCACAAAATCATCAAGACATCCTACCCAATCTTACATTTCAGAACTTCAGGATGTTTATCAGTCTCCACTTCCCAAACCAAAAAGCACTACTGATAGTGAGCATGAAGTCACTTTACTCAACACTAGTTTAGAAATTTCATTTTAAGGTTGTTCTTTAAAATCTCTTGGCTCACAGGCCTTTATTAGTAATGTGGGTTAACACCATCTTGGCTCATAGTTCTTTATTAGTAACTCCCATTTATGCCACACTGATCAGCCTAAAATCATTCTTACAGTGTACTTCAACATCCTAGGACTTCATCTGTTTAATACAGACTGCTACAGATACTGAAGACTGTCTCCTACTTTTTAAAGGAAAACCCCAAACTTGTCCAAAAATGGAACTGCTGTATTAGAATGAAATTCTTGTAGTTTAAATAATTCAGCCAAGAAACCATCTTAAGGGCCATAACAGCCCAGTAATAGGCAATTGCTTTCTCTTAGAATTATGAATTCTCTGATGTAGTAATACAGGGAAATTAAACTGCTTTATATTTGTTGAAAACAACCAACCAGGGTGGAATCTGTTCAGAGCTGCACTACCATTTTTAATTTCTTTTAAATTGAGTTCTCTTGTTTTATAGAAGTATAAACCTGCCTGAAGGGCTAAGTCACTGTCTTTTGAACAACTCACTATCCCAGTGGTCTATTGTATCTGCACAGGGTATATATAACTGCTGGTAATGAGCTACAAAAACAAGTCAGTGTCTCTAGACAACCAGTCTTTCACTGAAACTTTGGGAACTTGTCCTTCAAACACATTACACACACAGAGGGAAGGTAGGGCATGTGATGAAAAGCATAAGGCTTCCTGATCTTTAATCTTCCAGGTTCCATTATGCAGTTGGGTCAGTTGCTATTGCAATCAGCACTACTGTGCATACCATCTATCTTACATGAAGTTGGTTGATATTCTTCCCACAGGATAAACACAGTAAAGTTGATAGGAAGAACCTTCATCAATTGCTTTTCTGTGAGGCATAGAGGAAAGGAAGTAAGTCAGGAAATAAGAGAAGGCTAAGAATGATACAACTGATCTGAAAGATGACTTCAAATACATTGTGAACAGCATTTTCCTGAACAAAGGCACCACAAAATCTGAGCCCATGTTATAAAGCTATAAAAAGGTAAAGAAACCACAAAGCCAAGAAAATATTCTTGACGGGCCTGTATGATGAAACCTGAAGAGTAATTAATTTTGGAATGATATATGCACATGCTACAGTTACAGGGCACCATGATTGTTCAGATATCTGCCCTTGCAAAATAATGCAGCTTCAGTTCTATTAGTGTAATATCCAGCTGTGGGAAGCAACTGACATGAAATTACAGACATATTCTAAATAAGTGGAATGTTCAATAGGAGGCTTTACAGTACTACATTGCAGGAAAGGAAAACAGATGACTGGTAATAGCAAAGAACAGAATAACTTAAGGGTTCATTTGCTCATACTGAGATGTTCACTCTGCATTCTTCTTTTGTTATGAACTGTCTGGTCCTAATGGTGCTAGTGCTGATAACCAGCTGTGTTAGAGGCTGTAGAAGCTAAAGCTAAACTTTACTGGGTTTAATGGATGCTTGAGGAAGGTTAAAAAGTGCTGGAACCAGGAATTGAATTCTTATCCTTCAGCAAATACATAACTAAGACTTACAACAATGAATGAAAAGAGTGTGGAAAAAAATTACACTGTGAAGAATTACATTTTTAACACTAAGGATAAGACTTTCTATTTGTACTACTAAAACTAAGTCTACATACATAACAGACTGAATAGCTAAAACAACCAGAAAGAGGTTTAGAACACTAGAACCAAACAAAATGTTAATAATGTGCTGGAAGCAAAGATGTAACAGTGGCAATTACGTATTGATCTTTGGAGAGAAAAGTTGCTTAGGCTAACTAAAAACATTTACAAGAACAAGGCTTAGTGAAAAATGGACTAAAACAAAACATTACGCACTTCCAGCTTATGTTCTTTCTCTGCAAGGAACTCTTTTTGACATCGGAGAAAGTCTGATAACATTCGAGTTAGCTGCTTTCTATCATCTATTTCAGCTGCCAACCTGCCATTGTAATCCGCCAGCAGCATACATGCATCATCTACCATTTTGGAAAGCTGCTCTCCAGATTCCTTATCTGAAAAGCAATCAGAGAAAAACAAGTGAAGTGTGATTTAATGACATACCATTAAGTTCTTAGAACATTTTGGTCACTAGGCCCCCAGCCCTCACCTGTTATTCTGTCTAACAGGGACACATCCTGGACCTCTATAGGCAAGGAGGCTATTCTCTGATGAACTGCTGCATCCCCAGAGGCAGCATTTTCTAGTTCTTGTAATGCTCTAATGAGATCTGTGGTCTGAAAAAAGCATGCAAGATTGAGAACCAGTTTAAATAAACAGATCCTGGAACAAAACTAATGTATTTTACAATAAGCTTATGGAATTGATTTCATGGTAATTTTAACAGTGTTTACAGTATCAGCTTTTAGACTGAAAACAAAACAAAACCAAATCTTTAATTCTCAGCACAACATTGCAGTGTTCCTAGTTTTAAAGGTCACCTTTCTCAAACAGCGTTTTCATTTACATTCTTGGTTTAGGACTACATATAAATATTTTCTTCTTGACAGCAGTGATTATTTTACAGTACCTTTCATTTTATTATACATTTAAAAAATTTTTTTTTGTCATTTTGCTTCAGCTTTGCTAAGACTACATCAGTGGCTGATGCTCACAGAAGCCCAGGTATCTGCTACAGAGAAACATACTAAATTGTGATTACTTGAGGACAGTCAATCCTTGCTGTAACAAAAACCCCTCTGAGATGGGGTAATACCATAACAAAAACCAACAAAAATTAGAAAAGCCGTAACAGTGTAAGGTAGACCAGAATTTTTCTCAACCATCATGACTGAAACAATGAGAAGTACTTTATTGATAAATCCATAATAATCTTACTCTAATACATGTGTTACTCACTACTACCCTGGAAACTGAATGAGAACCTAAAACATTGCAGAAACTAATGCTGAAATCCTGGTGTGAACAAAGCTGGACATACAGTTCATCCATTTGGATTCAGTGTCAAAATGTTTAAATTTACAGCATACTCCACTAAGTACTATGAAGTTTCAGGTGTAGTCACCCTGCTCAGAAACAGTACCTCACCAAAAAGAAAAACAGAGACCATTCTAAAACAAGAGTACTGAAAAATTCTATATGAAACCACGTGAAAATGCAGAATTTTATAAACATGTTTTTACCTGAGGAGGTTCAGTGGGAGAACTTCGAGGTGAACAGTTATTTTCATCAACTTTTATCTGTTCATATGTGCGCTTCCTCACCTTTCTGTCTCCATCTAAATGAAAGCAAGCACAGCAGTCAGGGGAATAATATTTCAAACAAGCGACTGAACCTTCATACACACACAAAATACTTACACAAAGCTTGCCTAAGTTGTTCTAATACATCATTTTCATAAACAGACCTTTCTTCCCAAATAGACAGCACTCGGCCAAGGTGTTTCTTACAACTCTCATCAGACTCACTGTTACAAGGAAAAAAGCAAATATCAGCACTAGGTAGAAATACAGCCCTGCTGTCTGATTATTTTTCACAGAAGGACCTTCGCATATCTTAGCAATATTCACGCACCAGAAGTCAAAGAATTGCAGAAAATAACAAATTCACATTTTAAAGTAAAGAAAGCAAAGACAAGTTCAAGGTGTCCTAGCAAGCAGATAAAAAAAAAACACAAGGGCCAACACCCAACCCTGTTTTCCTCTCAACCCATAAACGTGTAAGTCTGTAACCCTATTATGCAAACACTACAAATAGGTTTGTGCTGCTTCGACAGCTGTGGATCATTGTGAAAATCATCCTGTATCAAGAGTCTCGCTTCCTCAGGCAATGAGATTAATGGCTGCTGGGGAAAAACAAATCAGGCAACACCAGTAACAAAAAACGTCAAACTGTTGTAACACAGATACATAGACTGAAAGTGAGTCTTAGTTTCAGGAAAAGCTAAGAGCTTTCCAAGGCAAAGAGGAACTGAATGCTGATGAATTACTATGAAACTTCATCCAATGGCATTAAGACTATACAAGATCAAAAGAACACTGAATAAATTAAAGTAACAAGACTTCAAGAACAGAAACAGCACACAAAGTCTAGCTGGGCCAGAAGAGACGAACTGAGGACTTCTCTAAATGCCCCTCAAATACAATTATGATGAAGGACACTGCACGTACAAGTTTACAGTACCTTGAAACATGCTTAAAAGCCTCCACTATTACTGGAGCAAAGTCTTTTGTAAATTCTGGTCCTTTCCTTTTGCTGTTCTGTATGACATCATTGGCCAGGTACAGGAATGTCAGCTTCCTATTTGGTTTTGCTAATAAAAAAAAAATAAAGAATAATTAGAAATTTTACTTCTTTCAACTAATACCAACGTGTCAACATTTATACTGAATACAAACAGCCAACCCCACACCTCCCCCACCCTGAAATCAAATGTGTTTTTCCTATTTTCATTATTACACCATTTCATATATCCAATATTTTCATGTGAAAATACTTTGGTCTCCCACAGGGTTTTCTCTCCCTTCTGCTCTCTTTGATTAAGTTCTTCTTCCTTCGTAGTATGACACAACTCCTCTTTAGCACCATCTCCAAAAACAAACAGAAAGAAACCCCAGATATTCCACAGTATCCTTCAATCCCAAACTATTTTCAGGTGTTTTCCTCAGCCTTACATCATTTCTGGTCCATAACCTTTGCAGATTTTTTACGAGTACTTCAGCTTTCCTTTAACCCTGCATAAATTTCTTACACTCATGAAGTTCTCTGACAAGACACTTCACAGATCCACAATCATTCCTGTGAAGAACCTCCTCCTTTTCAGTCTGAATTTCACTCAGTCTTACATAACCACTCCTCACTCTCCCATCTGAGTAACTGAACAGCCAATCCCCAGGCAGTTTCCCTGTATTACTTTGATACTTCCCTCCCTCATCTCTCAATTGTTAAAACACTCATGTGCCGGCGCCTGTAGTATCACAAAAACATTTTCAAACACCATTTTCAGGCTCCTGTGGTTTTCTCTTCTCCAAGCATCTTAAGCATCCTATCCCATCTCCCTTAATGTGCAAAAGAGATTACAAGCTTCCAAGTTATGAGTTACTTTTGAAAATCTAGCTCATATTTTCTAAGTGCTCCTAGCTGAGTATTTTCATTTACAATCACACTTCATCTAATCTTCATTAGCTTCTTGGAGCTGAAACTCTTATTGTACACTTCCACCCTTGGTTAACACCAGAACACCATTACAACTACACAGTCTTAGTATGTACACTCTGATTTTAAAAAGAGGTTGCTCCTGAAAAGACAGGTTTTTTCTGCCCTCTCAAGGAAAGCCACACTGTGGTAAAGACAATCTAGGATTTCTTACAATGCGTGCTTAGTTCCCAATATGATTTTATTTTGGTAGTTTCTACTCCATCCTCTGAAAAATGCAGGACCACCACTTTCACATATAAAGAGAAAATTCAACATTAATATGCTTTCACTCTAGGGAAATGTTTCTGAGTATAGATTTTGTACTACAGAAAGACTCCTCTGAAGGATTTCTCCTTGAAGTATTGAATTCTTCCCATCCTCCTGAACAGACATATCTAACAACTTGGGAGTTCTGGATTAAGTGGGGAAAAAAAAACCCTGTTAAATGTAAAAATGCACTTCTCTTACAATCAAGGCAAAATAAAGAGTGGCAAAAAATAATTAGCTTGGAAGTTGTGGACACAAGATGGCTCTATTAAAAATTTTGCTCCAAACAGTGAAGTCACTACACGCAAG
Organism: Climacteris rufus; assembly: GCA_013398175.1. Lineage (NCBI taxonomy): Eukaryota > Metazoa > Chordata > Aves > Passeriformes > Climacteridae > Climacteris > Climacteris rufus. The sequence continues at coordinate 450,866 of VZRZ01004630.1, read as the reverse complement.
TACCCAGGAAATTTATCTATTTGGGTCAAAATCTGGCTAATCTAAAATGTAGGTTTTATAAACTTGTGCTTCTATATTAAAATCTGACTGATGATACAACAGTGCATCTCCTACCTATGTTTCAGGTACATCAGAGTTCTGACACATAGCAAGCTTTGAATTATTCAAAGAGAATCTCGGAAAACACATACTGTCTCAGAGGCATACCAAAAAGTAACCACTGTTTACCAAAGATGGTCTTGCCCCCCGCCCCCATTTCTTTAATAAGCCCAGAATTAGCACTCAAAATCTAATGAAGTAGGCTGTTCCCCATCCTACATCCTCTGAACTGCATGCAGGGTAAGTTCTTGTTCATCCATTTTACAGGAAAAAAAGTTTTAATCCTCAGTGATGTAACTCATTTGGCAGAGACCTCAACTTCCTTCTTTCCAATACACAGCCAAATCAATTGGGCTGGCAAAGACAGGAGATGCATGTGCAGTACCATGAAATCAGGTGATGCTGATTCTCTCAAAGCCTTGACTTTACCTATTCACTACAGTAAAAGATTAATCTATCATGTATGATAAAAACATCCTAAACCCCAAAGAGTCACTTTCAGGCTTATTTCCCCTAGTTTTACCTTTTCAGCCTCCTACTACAATTCAACATGAACAAAGCTGCACAGAATGAACAAAAATCCCAAACACACTATTAAGCTATCCGTGGCTGTAGCTAAAAATTCAACTAATATTCTACCCATATGCTCACAAAGAAAATTGTGAAGTAAAATTTAATTTCTCTTGCTCTAAGAATGTGCTGCCCAAAATTCCAAAGCTAAAAACTCTGCCTAATCTAGAGAAGTGTTCCCTTTCCCTTCACAAATCTTCAAGTCTTACACACCAGTCTGCTGCACTCTGCCTTACATGTGAGACTGAAGCGCAACATAACCTTTGGCAACCGAGGTTGGCTGAGGACATTCTATTGCTAGCACAACTGTAAATTACCTACTGAAGTCTAAAATACAAAATTAAATTCAGGACCAAATAGATTTGTTCTGGAAAAAAAACTATGTTTAAAGCATCTCTCTTCAGTAGTAGTGCCACAGACTTTCCAGCCCCAGGCATTGATAAACCTCAGAACATCAAAATGGATCAAACAGACAAGGCTATGTCAACCTATGACAAGGCTATTAGCAAAAGCATTCTCACTGTAAGAAGAAAATGAAGGATAAAACCCGTAAGAACTTAGGCTGAAGAAGGATCTGAAAGGCACACACTGCCAGAATGTAGTGTGTTAGAAGTAGCCAGCCCACAGCATCTCTGGTACCCCAACAGTACAGTCTGCAAACACAAACTGCCAAGAAATCATCCGTGTTGGATCAGTATCTTCAGAAGCTCTGTGCAGTGTTCACAAAACTCCTCTGCTTGCTGCAGTCAGATTTACCATTTAGCCACCAAAGCAACTCCCTGAAGCACTGGGTTCTGAAATATTTTGACATGTCAACATGCTGGTTTGGTACAAGAGCCATATCAAGCAGATTACTCTTAAAGCATCCACAATGTGACAAAGTGGAATTGGCACCCTGCCAATGAAACTGTGGCTGTCCTAAAAATGTATCTGACATGTTTAAATGCCAATGAATATTCTTTGGATATTAATGATATTGCACCTACAATTAGTGTACTGAGATATCTACAGTGGAAACTACATCATCAAGTCTTAGTTTTTGACAATCTATCCTTCTTAAGAATGCATACTTGCTAACCCTGCCTGGGTATGCCTTGTTCTCTGACAGTTTAATAGAGATGCCCTGGCATTATATGCTTTAGTCCATAATACTTGGAGAATTCTTAACATTGATAAGCCACCACTTTAGTGCAAGAAACCAGTATTTTACTCTGAAAGGCAATAAACTGGTCATTTTCACTGAGGTGAGCCCTGGCAATCAAAGTCAGCATAATCACCTGTATTTGCCTTCTCAAGGTTTACCTCCTGCATTTGAAATTGAGCTCCCACGAAGATTGCTAGAAACATGCCCATTAGTTTCATGCTGTTCTACACCTCTTTCCTAGAGCCAAGAGATATTTGCTGCCTTAGATACACTGGAAGGACCTAAAGAAAACCACACCAGTATAAGAGATTTCACTTATGTCCCACTACAAGCGCACACACTGACTGAGCCATCTGAAAATGTTACATCAGGCTTTGACCTTCTACAGACCAGCTCTGCTATGTCAACTGATCTTGAAAGAAAATACCACCTAACAAAAGATTTTGAGACAATAAACATCAGTATGTTAAAATCTCACAACAGTTATCAGCACTAAACAGTTTCATTAGCACACTAAAGTTCTCTAGCACAGATTCAAATAAAGACTTGGCTTTTGAATTACTTTAGTTTACATACATGCAGGAGAGCACACGAGTGTAAGCACTTCTCCCAAAATCTCTGGGACACTTTCTGTCTCACAGCATGCTTCACACCTTTGCAAGAGAAGCTCATGACCTCTCTGAAAATACCTGACAAGCTTTCAAGCTTTTTATTACAAGACCAAATTTTGTTAAGTCAAGTCAAGCAGCACCAAAACTTGAGTGCAGGATCACTGATCCCTCACACTGCTGAGAGCTAATCTGGGTTTTTATGCAAGCTGATTAAGCACAGCATCTTTGTCAACATGACTGTAAAATGCCACTTGAGAGGCTGCCACCAGAAAGGACAACTCAAAGATAATATAATCCATAAAAGGCATGTTGTACAATGAGCACTTAACCTTAAAATTCATTAACCACCTTCTAAGAAAAAGTTAAACTGAGTGTTCAACCTTGCATAGTTACCTGGTGAATTTTACCAAGGTTTGATAACGGCTGTGTCTTCTTTGGAAAGAGGGGAATGGGATTGCCCACTCAATGTGTTCAAGGTTTGAGGGTCCAAGTATTTTGACTTTGAATTTGGAGACTAGTAAAAAAGGGAACACACCACACTGTTGGGAAAAAGGCCATCAGCATCAAATTACCACGGGAATGCTAGAAAGCTGGTCACAGACCAAGGAAACCATTCCAACATAATTACTCTGCAGAAGCTTCCCACTGCACTTAGTACATCTTGAATTACCTGAACACATGAAACAAACCAATTCCTTTCATTGCCTTGCCTGGCTGGTAAAATGCCAAGATGGATATGAATCGACAGCAACAACAGTTTCAGGTTAGGAAAAAGACACTACACTCAAGTATTCAGAAGCAGAATGGTGAAAGACAGACAGCTGCAGGTGAGATACAGGTTTGGACTACACAAATGTAACTACTTGGAGTGAAAGACTTTTATTTTGCCGTTCTGTTGTCCCTAGCTACAGACCATTTTGTAAAGCACTACATAGCAAATTAGCTTCCCCAACTTTACTCAACAACTCCCATTCACCCGAAGTTTTGCCTCTTTGTTGATCTCCAAACCATTCGGCATAGATGAGAAGATTTATGTGGGCAAGCAGGAAGGTACCCAGAAGCACCTTTGTCTTAAGTATCTTACTGGCCTCCTCAAGAACAGGTACTAACCAGTGAAGTCAGGAAGCCATAGTTTTCTTTCTTTTAAAGAAAAGAAACCAAAAATCTATTTATTCTCTCACATTGACCAACGACACTACACCACCATAAGAGAAAGATTCCTTCTAGCAGAAAAAACTACACTACCTGGTACAGAAAAGAATTGCTTTAAATCAGGAAATGTGTTTCCTGTGATCCACTTCCCACCTGCAAGGCAGTATATTGCAACAACTTTCAGCTGTAGTTGTGCTCCAAAACAGCTGACTAAGTACCAGAGTAATTCAGATGCAGTACAACTTTCCAATGTGCTTTCAGTGTTGCTAGGCCTTTTCACTTTACTTACTAAAATCCTCTATCTTCTAAATTTCAGCAGCTGCCATAACCGCCAGTAGCTGCAGAAAAACATATTGCATCAATGCCAAGGGCTATACTGAATGAGGACCCAAGCACCAGCATAGGTCCCAGTAGCAGAAGTTGTAGATAAACCATAAATAACCAAAAAAGCAGCTTCTTATACCACTGAATGTCTTCAACACCACAAAACAAAACAAAACAAGTATAATAAACTGGAACACCAGGTAAACTGGCAGAGTCAAGCACTAATAATGTCCCCCTGTAGCAGCCCAGATGTACTTATACAACTGGCTGTCTTAAAGGTGATACACGATAGCTCTACTAACCCAGATAAGCTGTGCAGGGAAGACTGATCAGTGTGATGGGTGGGGTGACAGATGACAGCCAAAACAAGACATCAAGTGATTCCTGGGGGTGGGGATGATCAACATCAGTTTCTGTTACTGACTAATCAATGAGATGCCATGTCGGGCTCTGAGGTAACTTGAATCTGAAATTAGGTTTAAAGATACAACATGACAATGTCCTGTGCAGAGCCAAGACTTGGACACGATGATCCTTGTGGGTTCCTTCCAACTCAGAATATTCTGTGATTACTAAAATATCACTAGGAAATAAATACTTAACAAGTGACAGAGCTGGACCTAGAAAAGCTAACAGAAAATGAGATGACAGGAAAAGATTATTACAGGCAACTAACTGGAGCTCAAATTAACAACATATTACAAACTTTTAGCAATGTTGGGCTTTTCCCTTTGAAAAAGAACACATTTTAATCAAGTACAGCAAATTGCACGTTGAACCTACTGAAGAAGCAGTTACTGCTCACCCCTGAAGGCAGATGGCTTTGAATTATGGAACTGAAATTTTTCATTTCAAAACAAAACAAGTAACAAACCTCTACAATTGCAGAGAATCCTGAAACCAGGGAGCAAGAGCTGTGTGCAAGAGAACATACCTGACTTGCAAGTAACAAAAAATAATTGTCAACAGACTCCATCTCAGAGGAGCCTATTCAAAGGTGTTCCTAAGGGGTTTCCCAGCAGCCACTTACCGACTGCAGGTTTACACAACAAATTTGTATGTTATGCCACTCCTCAGTTTAAAAAGAAACCGTGTAAATCATTCCTTTTACACATACACAAAATTGCATAGTTTAAATGGGCCCACCAGTTGCCCTTTTGGAATGACTGATGTAATCACAACTTAATTAATTAGTACTACTTTACTACTGAATAAGCTTATGACTACCAAGTAATTAACTATTTAATTTCGAGTATTACATTTCATACATCTGAAATCTAGCTGAAGCAGGATCATTTTCCTCAGTACACACTTTTCAAGAAAACCTGTATATGAAGGTGCAAGGAACTGATGATCCGTACAGAAGCAAGAACATGGGACCTGACCACCAATTCAAGTAAACAAAAAGGCACTAAGATTTCATGTTGTGTAAATTATATGCAGATTTGAAAAGCTGTCTCTTCACCTCTACTCCAATGTGGTATAAAGAAAAAGACTATTTTAAAACTAAAATAATCAGAACTAAACATTTAGGGAAAAAAAAGAGCTCTGATCTTTGCACTTGTCTTCATGAATAACTAGAGACATGTTCAGAAAGGCTCATGCAAGCTCATCTGATGCAAGGAATCTTTTACCAGAACTGAAAGCACCCAGAAAAAATTTAATAATCACAGTGTATTGTGTTCAATCTAATCGGTTATACAATGCTCCTGAAAGGGAGTAGGCTGACAAGAAGGTCTGGAGACAGGAATGACAAAAAGAAGATACAGTGAAAGGAAATAAAATCTAGAAAGGCAAGGTTCAATTTTCAGTTCCAGGACACTACTGGCTAGCAATAGCAGCTAACAATGCCAATGATTTTTGTATCCATATTCCCCAAATAGACATAATTTTCCTCTCAGGTAGGAGAGAACTCATGTTTCTATGGCTTGGATGGCAGGCAAGTTAGGAGCCTTAAACTTACTCTATTTATGGTCTCATTGCCAATACTCTGCTTTGTGGTGTTTCATGCACTCATTTACCACAGGACAGCGGTTTTCCTCTCATCTTTCCCATGCTGTCTGCTCAGATGACTGCATCCACCTTTGGGGATTAGGGACCATCTTACAATTCTGAGCTGCAATCAGCCAAAAGTTAGCATGGGGTGAGTGCAAGCCAACATTTCTGAAGCTTGGGTACTATTACCATGATGGAGAATTAAAATACCTCCTGGGTATACTAACTATGCCAGCTTCAAATGAAGGTTCCTATTTTCAAATATGAAACACTTCACATGGGCCTAAAAGCCCAGAGGAAAAGGGTCAAGACCTTGAAAGCAATTAAGCTACCAGAGGGAAGAGCACCACGTGCTTTCCACAGACCCTGGAAGGTTGGCATCCAAAGAGAGGTCACCGAAAAATCTTACTTTGAAGCAAGAAAATCTGGCCAACAACTTCCACAAACTCAAACCAAAACCAATGATGGCAGCTATTCTCACCCAAAGCTCCTTGCCTCTCAGTGTCACTTTCAGGCACAGCCCATGTTTCAAAGATTTCATTTCTCCAGTTAGTCAACCAGCACAACAGGAAAATTAAAGTTAAGGACTGACCGTTAATGTCATTGATTATTATCAACTAGTATTGTGCATGTTAATTAAGATGAGCAAACAAAACTTTGTCTCTATTTCAATTAGTGTAAGATACCTTTCTGGTATCCTTCAGAACATCAAGCATTCACATTGTTTGATCAGAAGGCCCAGAAATGTGAAATGTTTCAGACACAGATGGGAGAGCCATTAATCTGTTCCTGGAACAAGAAAGCAAGCTTGCAACTAGCATAGACTGAAAACGTATTTATTTCCTAAGATGAAATATGCCACCAAGTAAGTCTTTCTTCAGGAAGTACTAAAAGAGAATTCAACTCATGCCTGAAAGTTCAAAAGATAACATTTCACACAAAAAGTATTTTAAGCAAAAATACAGGAGCCATATTACACGAAACTCAGTGGTTCCTCTCTCACAGGTTCTGTAATGGTTTAGTGGCAATTTTCCTCTCCACCTGAAAGACTAACTCTTTTATTTTTCCCGTTAAAGATCGACCTATTAGTGAGGCTCCAAATGAAGCTACTGGAAGACAGCAGCCTTTCCTGGAGCAAAGTAGAAATCGAGCAAGTGAGTTTTATTTTTCTTAAATTAATCAACTTCAGATGAAGTTATTTTCCAGTCAGGTCAAATAAACCTTCACATGCCATTTCTCCCTTTCACTCTCTGAACCACGGCCTATAGTTGCAAGTTCTTTCCTGTTAAAAGGAAAGCCACATCAGCATTTAAGTCTGCACATAGAACATAGCTATAGAAACACACGTTTTTACTATGCTAACATTGGTGTCTGGCAAAAACAGGAAGTAAAAACCGCTCTGGACATATTAAACTGCTCTTCCCCTAGTGTACTCTCATCCTCCTCTGCCCTTCAAGAACAGTTTCTGTTAAGAAAACTTGAGTGGACAAAAAATTTAAATAGTATTACAACTAACCATCATTAGAGATGATGAAAGATAATACCTAAAGAAGCTCTGTCTTGGATGAGCTGCAATTACCTATATTAACAACAAAAAGCCCTAAACCCCGTGCTCGCCGGATTCCTTCCCGTTTCCCACTTTCCTTTCTCCTTCACTAAAAAAAGGAGGCAAAACACGAAGGGCAGCCTCCTCAGAGGCATCTCACTGAAGGGAGAAGGGAGAGAAAAGAGAGGAGCGAGAGGACTAGAAAATAGAGAGGAGAAGCACCTGCCAGTCCACGATCATCGAGAAACCGAGACCCGAGGTTTAACATCAGCCCCAGCAGCTCCGCTCTCCCCAGGCGCTGGGCCCATCCTCCCTCCCTGCCTGTTTCCCCGGCTCCGCAGGCCGAGCAGCCCCGCCGCCATCCTCNCGAACCCGCCGCCCCGGGGCGCCTCCGGCGGGCCCTGCCCGGCCCCGGCCTCACCTTTGCGCAGCTCCCGCTCCCACACGCTGACGATGAGCGCCGAGTGCTTGCGGTGGTGGATGAGCCACAGGCTCAGGGTCTGCACGCTCTGCTGCGAGTTGCTCAGCTCCGACAGCTTCCGCTCCAGCGCCGCCTCTGAAAACGCCGACATCGCTGCGCCGCGTTGNTGCCCGGCCCCGGCCTCACCTTTGCGCAGCTCCCGCTCCCACACGCTGACGATGAGCGCCGAGTGCTTGCGGTGGTGGATGAGCCACAGGCTCAGGGTCTGCACGCTCTGCTGCGAGTTGCTCAGCTCCGACAGCTTCCGCTCCAGCGCCGCCTCTGAAAACGCCGACATCGCTGCGCCGCGTTGGGCCCCGCCGCCTCGTCCCGTCCCCAGCCGGGCCGCACTCAGTCCCCGCCCCTCGACCGCGACAAGGGAGGAGCCGCCCGGCGATTCGCGGCCCTCCCCGCCCCGCCAGCAGCGCCCGGCGCCAAGAAAATGGCGGCGGCCCAGGCCCGTTGGGGAATCGCGTGACCCCGCCCCCTTCCCCTCCTGCCCTCACTTCCGGCCGAGCGCGAGGCGGGGGCGGTGCTGGGCGGGACCGCTCGGGAGTGGATCCGTTAGGGATGGGTTTCCTCAAGGATGGGAGAGTTCGGGGGTGGGGCTTGTCCGCCGGCGGTTCCTCCGCATTGTGCTCTGGGAACACGTACAAACAAGGCTCCGCAAGGCAACTGAGGCTTGACGGTTTCTTCCACCCAGCAGTTTAAGAATCACAGAAGGGTTAACATTGGAAGGGACCTCTCGGATTCACCTGGTCCACACTCCTGTCAAGGCAGGGTCACCGACAGTAGGTTGCCTAGGAACACATCGAGTGGATTTGGAATGTCGCCACAGAGGGAGACTCTACGGTCTCCCTGGGCAGCCTGTTCCAGTGATCTGCTACCCTCAGTGTAAAGTTCCTCCTCGTGCTGGAGTGGAACTTCTTGTGTTTTAGTTCATGGCCGTTGCTCCTCCTCCTCCTGTCGCTGGGCACCACCAGAAAGAGTCTGGTACCGTCCTCTGGACGCACACCTTTGAGATATTTACATGTATTGGTGAGGTCTCCGCACAGTCTTCTCCCGACTAAACAGGCCCAGCTCCCACAGTCTCTCCTCATTAGAGATGCTCCAGACCCCAAATCATCTTTGTGGCCTCCCTCTCCATTTGCTCCTTATTTTCCTTGTACTGTGGAGCCCAGATCTGGACAAAGCATGCCAGATGTGGCCTCAATAGGGCTGAGTAGAGAGGCAGGATCACCCTCGGCCTGCTGGCCACACTCTTCCTGATGCAGCCTAGGATACCCTTGGCCCTCCTGGCCACAAGGGCACTGCCGGCTCATGGTCAGTTTGTCATCCACCAGGACTCCCAGGTCCTTCTCCACAGAGCTGCTTTCTGGTGCTGGTACTTGGGGTTATTCCTTCCAGGCACTTACTGTCACACTGGGTGCATGGTATTTCATATTTGCAGGTGGACCCATACTCCACAAAAGTGCCTGGCCTCATTTCTAAAAGCTGTCTCTTTTCTTTTTAGTTTTTGGTATTGACAGTATCGTGTGACAGAATTCCACTGTTCACTGACAAGATTATGTGCAAATGCTTCCTCTTAGTTGTTTCAAACCTCTTCCTTTAAAGCTTTATTGAATTCTTGCTACTTCTGCTATTTCGAAAATAGTGAATGAAAATTATACTCTGCTTCCTGGCCAGGTCAATCTCTGGCCTGTCTTGGTGCCCAGGGTTATTCCTCTCCAGGTGCAGGACCCTGCACTTGCCTTTGTTGAATTTCAGAAGGTTCCTCCCTTCCCATCTCTCCAACCTGTTGAAGTCCTTCTGAAGGGCTGCACAGCCCTCTGGGGTATTGGCCACTCCTCACAGCTTTTATTTTCAAAAACTTCATTAAGTTTTATCCCTATTTCATGTCTGACTTTTGGAAAAGATATCCCAGAGGATGTTTTGGGGCAATTTTCCTAATATTTGTTCACAGTGAAATCTCTTTAAACACAAAACTTTGGTGAGGGTGAGGTGGGAGTGTTAGGAGGCTTTAATATGAATTCTATTTACAAAATCATCTGTAGCATGATTGATTTGGGGGGAACTAGAAAGGATTTTGCCAAAATGCTTTTTGACAGAGAATTTTAAAAGAGAAGCTGCGCAGATGCCTCCAGAGTCTCTTAGTCACTGCCTTTTGATGACCATGAATGAAAGAACCTGTAACATACTGCTATTTTTGCTATGTACAGCAGAGGACACTCTGGCATTAAATAGAACTGACCAGGGAAGTAAAATTAAGAGAGGTAGCAAACATGGATGCACCCATTAGAAGAATGAAATATGAATGGTAATCTAGTAACCAAAACTCAAATAGCAGTTTTTGGAGGCGTATATATTGTAATGTCAGCAGAAGAAACTTGTCAGCACCTGTGGAAAAAGAACTATTTAACGTACAAGACTAGGCTATAAATTATTATAGCAACAAACAGTAAAATTTACATGGTAAAGCCAACAAAAAAAGGACAAAAGAAGGAAATTGGTAGAGAATTTTAGTAGTATTTTTAAAAATGTTTATTTCTGCTTCCTCTGCATCTTCCATCCCAGATTGTCAGAACATTTTACAAAAAAATAATAAATCCTCCAAGATAAGTATTTTTTTCAGTAAATGCATACATTTAAATAATGAGTTTTATCTTCTGTGTGTTGTATATTGTATAATATACTATACAGCAAAACAGAAATTTCTCCTTTCCCATAAATCTTCATAGCACATTTTAAATTTGTAATAATAAGTGTTTACATTAGTAATCTAATTTAAAATCTATTCTTTATCCAGTCAGTGAATGGAAATTTGCCACAAGACTTCCTCAAAGCAAAGTGACTCTCAGACAGGAAGCATGCACAATGAAGGGTTCATTTGTTGCAAAGCTTGGAAAACCTCAGCTTTCATTCAGAAACAATCCAGGCATTATTCACCTGCCTTTAAAAAATTCACCCACACCCACAGGGGCGTAGCTGTCAACAGATGGCAAGTTTTCTTCCGCCCATTCCTGTGTTCAAACTGTAATAGCATCTTCCCTCTGATTTCCCAAGAACAAAGTTCTGTGCTGCTTCCCTTCTGTCTGTGTAGTCCGCTGTGTTCTCCCTTTCTGGGAGAAAGGAGCCACATGCAAGTGTAAGACAATGACCAGGAATAAATTACTTGTTTGATGTTTTTGTAGAACATGGGACTGGGAGGCTCTAGGTAGTTCCAAGATATAATTACAGTCACCAAGAGGCTGTACAATATTCTTACTTCGTGTGCAGGTTGCAGATTTTTTGTTTCTTATCCGTAGTAATATTCTATGTTTTACTGAAATTTCTAGGAACTCTTTATTTTACACTACTACATAGAGCAGTAAAACGATTTGTGTGTATACTAGTCTACTGGTTTACTAAACTTTGCTTATCAGCTCTGTGGTATTTGAGTTAAAACCAGCTCTTGCACCAGAACAGATCAGACCTTTCTCAATGTGAGCCTGGCCTTTCCTCATGTTAATCTTTGTTTTGTAGCTCTTTCTCAAATAGTCTCACCCAGGAGATGCAATAATATTAAAGGAAAAATGAGATTTACCTAGTCTCGTTTTCTGTCTGAGAATTTGTGTTAGCGCTCTGATCACTACCTGGATCTCAAAAATACAACACTGGGAGATCAGTTCTCTGTTATTGTTTCAAGTGTCTGGTCCATCAATTGTAACAGTTTCTGAAGTTTCACAGTTAAAAATATTTTTTCATCTGTCACAATATGCTTGTGCATCTCACAAACCAATTCTGTGCAGATGATCCGACTTTCTTATCCCAATAAGAACACGAAAAATAGAGGTATGCAAAAAGAAGACCCTGAAGTGTAGCTGTAAAGTGATTCTTGACTGAACAACAGTAATTCAGCTGGGTAATTTATTCAGAAACACGAAACACCAAACACCATTTTTTACCTGAGTAACAAGAGGGCATATCCCTGACAAAAATGATAAATTAAAAAAATGAATGTATTAAAAAAACAAAACAAAACAACAAAACAAAACCACCCAAACCCTAACCCTGTGAAGTCCTGCAGGTGAAAAACAAAAGAAAACTTAAACGGAAGGAAGAAACCCTCTGAAGTAACTTACAGGAGCTGCCTACTGGAGCCAAAAACCTCAGGGTGATTAATTGTGCTTTTACACGAGTTCCTTCCACTAAGCACTTTACATTTTAGTGTAATTCATTAAGGGCAGAAACTATTTGCTACTTAGGAGATTAACAAAAACCACTCTTTGAGATATGTATGTATGATTCAGCAATGCATTCCCATATATTATGGGGAAAGATAGATTGTATAGTCTAAAAAAATTATCTCTAGCAGTTCTGTGATTTCTTTGGCCCTCTCTAGAGATGTAAAAATGTTTGTAGAAAGACTTCCTTTTTCATATGTCAGGCATTCAGCCAGACAGTTATGTTCATCCGGCTTCTTCATCATTACGCTATTAAGTGAAGTCATACTATGTAAACATCCACTGTGATTAATATATGGATACAATCAAGTCCCAGTTTTCTGTAGTAGAGAGTGCTGTAACTAAGCAAGAAAGTGCTCCAGGGTATGTATTAACTCAGGTGTGCAGAAAGGCACAAAACATTAGGCTGAGTAATTTTAAACATCAGAGCAATATATTAATGGATCATTAATATGTGCCCTAGAGTACATATAGCTCTTAGTCACAGCATAAAACTAGTAAAGCACATTCTTGACAATAAATAATGTTATCTTTCAAGGAAAAGGAAAACACTGCAATATATTGATGTACTGGGTGAAGAACCTTCTTGAAGTTACAAAAAATATAAATTTAAATTTTACTTTAATTCATAAGAAATGGGCTGATTCACCTTTGTGTTCCAGTAGAGGACACAGTGTCCCAGAAGCCATGTAACTGTAGCAAGCAGACACTGTGCTTTTGTTACTGTATACTCAGCTCATGGTTGTGGAGGTGGTTGCTACCAGCAAACTGTGCTGTACTGCCACAAGCACAGCCAGAGGGCTGAGGAAGGTGCTTCTTCACCTTTACTCTGCACGCATTCAACCACATCTGGAATAGTGCATTCAGTTTTGGCCTTCCCTACTACAGGAAAAACATTTATAATCTTGAGTAAGTCCAGCTGAAGGCCACCGAGATGGTCAGATGGTTGGATCACAGAAACCAGATGGGGAGACAACAGAAACTGGACTCGTTTAACCTGCAGAAGTGGAGGTTTTGGTGCAACGTAATGGCAGCTTTCCAGTACCTCCAAGGAGGTAACTGGGAAAATGGAGGCATCATGATGAGAGGCTGACAAACGATGGGGATAAACTGAAATGGAAGTTCCAACAAGATAGAACAAAAAAGATCTTTCAGCACAAGAATAGTCAAACAATGGAACAGGTTGCCCAGAAAGGTTTTGTATCCTTGAGTATTTTCAAGACTTGATTGGATAAAATTCTTACCACCATGGTCTGACCTCATATGTGACCCTGCTTTGAGCAGGAGGATGGTGGAGTAATGTTCTAGACTATGTCTGTATACTACATTGTTCAAACTTGTGACATATTAGCACAGCTTGGTTTGCACTTGTGCAAGTTCAAGTACAAACCCACACTGTAGGGCACAGTTTGCTGGGCTGGAATCGGTTGGACCCACATAGCACAATAGGCTGTCCAGCTATACAATGTTACTCTCCTCTCATATAGAGACTAACCTCAGGTTAACTTGCAAGACCAATGTGATCCTTCAATACAGAGGGTCCTTGTTGTCTTCTGGAATGAGCTTTTCCTCAAATTCCTACTGGTCAGTGAGCAGGCACAGTAGGATGGAAAGGTCTGCTATTAGAATTGTTACTACACAGGCGTCACCCATGTCTTCTACATGCTAGCCATCAGTGAGGTTGCCAAAAACATCAATTACTTGAGTAGACAGTTTTCTCAAATGTGTGAGCGTCCATAAATAAAATCCGTGTAGTTTTTCATGCATACTCACTCTTCTCTCTTCCTTCTCTCTTTCTCAGAAAGGACACCTGAGCATTGCCAGAATGCTAGTGGCTATTCCCAAGGAATGTTTGTGTGTTCACCCTAAAACTATTTTTGAGACCACTTTTTGAGGAAAGAACAATAAATTAAGAGAGTTTATGAAGAAAGAGAGATTGTGCAGGCAATAGGAGCTCTTATTTTGCTCTTGCAACAGCTTCAGGAACATGACTTGTTTTGTCAGTCATTGTTAATGACATGGTACTTGTTTTCTGTGCCATTGTCTTGCCATATCTGACTCAAAACCAAGTCAGAGTTGGTGATGGATAAGCAGCTGTGTGCAGGAGTCAGCTGTAAATGCAATGGAAAGACATCTGTGGTTTATAAAGTGGTAACCAGACGCGCTGTCATTGTCTGGTAGTGCTCCAAGGCCACCATATGCTTTTTTGCTAGGTGACTCTTCTACCCTGTGACATCTGGCACTGCTGCCTAATTAGAGTAAAAGCCCCTCGTTTTTATGGAAGTTGGATTCTTATTTCTCTTGGCAAGTGGCAAGGAGGAGACAGGAAAGTTTGGAAGGTAGATAAGGATTCTGTAGCTGAGAGTACTGTAGCAATGCTAGGCAATTGTGGCTCCTCACGGACATTGTCTGATGTTTCCCATTTTCTGGCTGTCACAACCTGTGAGCTGTGTCACATATCTGCGACTTTATGTCCCCAGGAAACATAATTTCCAAATTAACACCTTTGCCAGATATTTGTTGTTGTCCCGGGAAGGAGAACCCAACCTTTTCCTGGACAGTCCTCCAGTGCCCAGAGTGGCCATTTGCTTTGCTTTTGTTTTAACTTGAATTGGGAAAACTGTGAGGGAAAGGAGGCTCATGGCCTTCCCAGTATTCCAGAATACTGTAAGCAGAATAATGTTTTCAGAATACTGTAAGCAGGGCAGGTCACACCAGACCTGACTCAATTGCATCTGTACTACCTGTGAGAACAGGACTTGCACATGGGTAAACTGCTTCCACAAGTCCAAGGTTTCCCACCTGAGAAACCAGATGGCACCATCCCAGAGCTTGTCTGAGTGCACATCAATATTTACAGTGTGTGGATAATTAGGGAGTCAGTCTCCAATGAAATGCTGATGATGTAGCCTGACAGCACATAGACATGGCAAAATCTCTGATATGTTGTAGTATCAGTGCCTTTCACTGAGAGGTCAAACCTGCAAGCTCTGTCTCCTTTATTGAAGCACAGATTTAATGCATATATTTTTATTGTCAGGGTCTATTCATTCGGGGTTATGCTATGCAGAACTTGCTAATTACCAAACCCTGTAGTGTTGTAAATGCAATCTGATGCATTTTTCCAAGTTGCAGTGCTAATGTAGCCACTGGTATTTTTCTTGGAAACTAGGTGTCACTAGTGGTTTAGAAATAACAGATACAGTTTCATTCCTATATGCTTATTTTTCCTGCAACTCATTTATAGCCTCTCAGCCTCTCCCTGTGCAACTCCAAAAGAGCATGGAGCTGCCTTCTCGATAACTGAAGACTGAAATGAGATCCTTGTGTAGCCTTCTTCTCATCAAGCCAAAGAAAGACAGATGCCTTGTCTCTGTATCTCATCTTAATCGTCCTGTGTCCCTTTATGAAACATCCCAATTTTTTTGGTTTTCTCTTTCTACTGCAGGACCTAAAGCCAGACAGTTCTCCAGGCATAGTCTCACAGGTGCCAGGCAGAGGGCAAGAATCCCTTCCCTTGCTGGCCAGTAATACTGCCCAGTATGGGATGGACCTCCACCCTCACTATTTGTGCCTTTCCACTGTCTTCCTCTAGGACTTGAAATTCTTTTCCTGCAGAGCTTCTCCTCTGCCAGTGCTCTGCAGCTCCAGCAGTCTGCAGCACCTGCATTGCAGAGTTCCAGGATTCTGCACTTTTGTCTCTAGAGCTTCATTTCTGGCATCCAAATGGCTGCCCTACTTACCTGTGCATGGAGTGCTTTCCCCCACCTCACCATCTGCCCACCAGAATGCTGTTAACTGCAAATTTGCTGCAGGTATGTGCTCTTTCCTTGCCCAGGTCACTGGTAGGTGTTAACCATTATTGATCCTGCTATTGGCCTCAGGGACCTCCAGTGGGGCACACCTAGTCTCTGAACATCAGTTGAATTTTATACCATTGATCACAAACCCTGAAGCCTGGTGATCCAGCCATTTTTCACCACCTAGTAGCCTGCTTTGTTAGTCTTATGTCTCACTGAGTCCCTAGAAAGATACTGTGGGATACTGTGTGCTAGGTCTTCATGTTCCTGGATGCATTTACCAGGAGGATTTGCTCCATAAACTTCCTGGAGACTGAGGTTAGACTGACTAGCAGGTAGCCCATGGTTTCCCCCTTCTCAGTAGCCTTGAAGGGGTCCTAATCTCTATCCTCTGATAGTAGTCACAGCCAAGATTGTCATCAAGTATCACATCTTCAACCAGTATTTCCTTATCCATGAGTAAGGAATCCAGCAAAGGCACCTCCAGTACTTGATCCATCTTGAAACTGTATTAAAGAATTACATCTAAATTCCATTAATTTCCTGAATTCTTGCACCCTACTGTATTGACCTTACAGTGGATACCCAACAATAACAATACTATACAGTGCTGAAAATAAAAAATATCATATAATACATTCTTATTTTCAAGGTGGGTTATCAAAGGTCACTTAAAAATCAGAGTGTGGAAGCAATCCAAGACCTACATAGTCCTTTAAATAAGGAACTTGGTATGTAATGATTGTGTACTAGAATGTCTTCACTAACTTTCATAGTATAGGTGGAAATTCATTTTGTTAACACTCCTCAAAGAAAATATACATATTCAATAGCTTGTTCATAACAGTGCTGTGGTCTGGAGTATTCTTCTGAATGATCACAGGATGGGTGCACATGAATGATTAACACACTGTTAAGATACATACAAGCTGTTTTTTTTGCAGAAACAAACTCCACTGCTATGAAATGCTTGAAATAAACTTCTGTGCCTCACAGCAACTTCTGCTACCACCTGGCTGTAGTAATACACTGTGGTTCAGGCAGAAAAGAACAGAAAGATATCCCCCAAAGGAAACTTTATATCAGCGGTATAAATTGCAGCAGTACCTCACATTTTCAGCTTGCATACAGTGGTGGTACTGATCATCAACAGTACAGAACTAATTTCCCGATCATCCTCCCATCTCTGTCCAGAGCTGAGATAAAACAAACAAACCAACCAACCAAAGAAACAAAAAAGAATAAAAAATGCATATATTAATAATGTAGAAGCAAATCCTCATTGTATAGTTCTTGGATACTGCCTGGTATTTCGAATCAGACCTATTTGGTTGTGATCAAAGTCATTCTTGTTTCATGAATAAATGAATTAAATAACCCAACTGTCTGACCTAGGAATCGCTCAAAGCTTTTTAAGAAAGAAAGGTGATCAGTTGTATGTTTGAACACAGTCCTCATGGCACAGATAGATGAAATTTCCTGCAAATAAATACATATCCTAATAATATAAAACAAAACTTTAGTTACGTTGTTTTCAAAATACAAAAATTAATAACACAAACCAAGTAGTTCCTCATGTTTATACACCTATTGTGTTGCTTGTACGCAACACACTGTCTTTTCAGCATCCCTTCCCACTCTGGTTATTCAAAAAGGCTCAAGAAATTTATTTGGGGATCATGAATATGAAAAAGAGTTAGAAGAACTTGGCAGGACAGGGAGGTATTGATTGCCAGAACTGCCTGTACTGTTGCTTTTGTAAGGAAGGAGTTTGAGTTTTGTCAGTTCCATTGGTCTTGCAAGGTACCAGGACTATGCCAACAGACTTCATATGATATCATCACGAAATTTTGCTTGCCCCTAGCAGTCAGTGCTTGCTTCCAATTAGTATGCGATTGGTACTAAAAATGACCTGAAATCCCACCCTCACAATGACTGCAAACCTGTGTTTTGTTTGCTTTAAATCTTAAACTTGCTATGTGCACTGAGGCTAACCACCCACCATAGACAACTGTCCTGAGTTAACCTCTGCTATACCTATATGGCAAGCACATCATTTAACTGGAGGCATTCCTCTCAGGATTCAATGCATGGCTGCCAAATGTTGTTATTTGGATGTGTCTGTCTTTGCTTCAGCCATCATGGCATTTACTCCTTTCCATTTGCCACCTGTCTTTATGTCTCAAGACTTAAAAGGGCCGGCTGGAAATTCCTAAGGGTCATCTCCCATTCAGCCTGAAAAATACCAGAAAATTGATCCTGCCCTCTCTACCCTCAAACTTTGACCTTATAGAGCAGAAAGTTTACCGGCCAAAGACCAATTTGCTGCTTGGTCTGGGAATTACTCAGGCTCTGAAACATGACTTGAAGGTTTCTTTTCACCCTAACACATAGGAACTAGATAACATTTGAAAAATGCTGGAAATTTTATAGACCCATGTGATGTTCAGATGCATAGCCAAATTATTTCAGTTCTAGTATACTCTGAGGGTTGGTAAAAAAATGAAAACAGTATTTTGCCAGAAACAGCTTGTGGCAAAATACAGTCTGCACTGTAAGTGAAATTTTGATCCCTTTCCAGTATGGTAGGGCCAGATTGAGGTCTCCAGTCTCTTTTCCTCCCTTTTTTTAACTTGTAAACTCATGATCTGAATTTCTTGTCTGTTGCAAAGGTGTTTGGAGTTCCCCTCCAGTTTGTGCAGCCCAGGCCTCTCTCACTGATGTCAGTGTGCAGTCACTGGGGAGCTTAAATGCATATCCTTACCCACCAGATTTAAGGTAAAATGGAATTCAGGCAATGTTGCTGGAGCTTCCCCTACATTCAAGGTTATTGTGATCTGACTGTGAATAGGCATGTGATGCTGTGAACACTGCAGTGCAATGAGCTGCATATTTAGGCACTCTGGATCATGCTTTGGCTTTTGCTGATGGCAGTACTTGCCAAGGGAGTAGAACATATACTTTCAAAAAAGCCCTTATTGATTTGATTGATTGTATTTTCTATTTTGGGATTGTATTGTACAGAGGTTGCAATTGTATTTCCAGAGGTTCAAATTGCATACAACTAACATCCACTGATTTTTTACATTTACCTTTTGTCTTGATCACAAACTACTCTCAGTTTAAAATATAGCTTTAATATTACAGTTAATATATGGTTACAGTACAGTATTTCTTCCAGTTGGCTGTACAAAGGTCCACTTAGCTCCATATTTTCTGTTTGGACTGTAAAATTTATCTGATAGAGTACAAAAAAGCAGAAGAAACAATGGTCAACATGCCACTAACTGTATCAATGCCACAGAACAGATTTTAAATGACAATTTTGAAATTTAAAGTGACATAAAGGTATTCTGCCTGTGAAAAAAATTCCTGGGAAAAAAAATAGAATGCCAAGCAAATAAAAAAAAATTACAGAAGTCAGAGCTGGTATCCTCTTAAAAATGAAAAAAAAAGAGCAAAATGCAAGCCAGGCAAAATAAGATTGTAATTTTGCCATTGTTTTTCCAGCTGATAAAAGTAAAATCTGCTTTCCCGTTAGGCTTTCAACAGTCTCCAGAATAAATGTTCCCATTTCTACCCTTATTTTTTAACAAATGTTTTTCACTCTGTGTGTATGTGTGTATGTGGTAAATGAGATGTTCTGATGTTCTGATGACACATCTCAGCTAAATGCTTTGTGTGCCACCAGGTGTTACCCAGATAGAACCTCTGATTGCAGGTCCCATTTATCACTTGATAAGCTGGATGTAGCCATTGGATTTTATTTACATTAAGGAGTACTGGGTGGAAAGTTGATGTCTATAGCAAGACTGAGTGGTTTTTCACTTTGTTCTGCAAATACTGGTTTATAGGGTGCAATTTTTGCTTGCCATTGCATCTTGGGGTAGTGGGAGCTCCAAGAGCTAGTCTAGTGAAAGGTAAAAATGGCTCCTAATTTAAAGGCTGTGTGATAGGGCTTTTAAATTATTCTTCCAAAGGGAACTACCCAGATACCATAAAACTGCAGTGAGATAAGACATGCTAGCAAAGACCAGTAAGTAGCAAAGTTCCTTTTCTGCTATGAACACCTACTGTCAGCAGACTTGGTGGCAAGTGACAGCTGAAAGGACAGAACAAACGTGATTTTTTAAAATTCTTCTGTTTTGGGCTGAGTGTAAATGTAAAGCAAATCCTTTTTTATTCTTTCTGCTAACCATGGGGCAACAAATCACACCTTGCTTCTGCCTAGCGCTGCAGCAGGGTTGTTGTGGTTCAGTAGCAAAGGAGTGGGTCCACTGGCTGGGCATCAGGAGAGCATCTCAAGTCCTACCCTGCCACTTCCAGCCTTACCTATCACACTTGCCTCAGGAGACAACTTTGCTCTTGCCAGAGGCAAATCCTCTCTGGCAGGAAGGTGGCCTCCTTAGGCAGAAAATGTGTGAAGTTCACTTTTCCTTCACTTCTCTCCTCCCCAAGTGGTTCATGTGGTGCAGTTGTCTACAGCATGGTGTTTGCTCTTTGTCGCAGAGAGACCCTTCTCCTCCACCACTTCTCCAACCATTTTGTTCAAAGCTATTTCTTTCTTTCCCCAGCACGAGCTTCACTGTTTAGTTCACTCTGGTCTGGATAAAAGGTTTACCAGGAATTTTAATACAAAATGATTTTCAGAAGAAGAGCCATGTGCGGCATGCCAAGAGAATAATTAAGGAATCATTGTCAGACTGCAGCCGAGTTTGGTGCCGTGAACAGAGAGTGTGTTTGCTTTTGCATGTCTGCAGAATATCATTAATCACAGGGTTTCTGGCTCTCACAGCCCTGTTCTTGTCGCCTTCCTCCTCTGCCTCTTCTGAGCAATCTGTTTACTAACGAGAGCTTCAGTGCAAGAGGTTTAAAGGCTGAGAGGCTGGGATCAGGGCCTCGTCAAGCTTTTATCTTCGCTGGGAATTCTTTTCTGACAGTGTCTGTCTCTCCTCTCCTCTGTCAACAACTGATTGAGTTATGATTTGGGCATCTCTCTTCCAAATGAAGTTAGGAATGGTGCTCTAGGGTTTTCCCTGTCATCAGTTCTTAAAAGAGAACAAACCTACCCCTTGGCTGTGGTAGCTTTTATCCAGTTACAATTTTTTAGAAAAAAAAAATCACTCTTAAAAATCTAAACCTAAACAAAACTAATAAAATAGGGAATAAAAAGGAAAAAATCAGAGTGCAGAAATATTTTTATCTTTACATTCAGTGGCAAAAGTTAATAAAAGAAGAAAGGAAAAAAGCTGTCCCCAAAAGGCAATTTTAAGTAATACTTTCTATTAGATACTGAAAAATAGTGATCTATAAAAATGTATGATACTAAAATATTTATATCTAGTGTGAAGCAATTTTAGGAACAGCTATAATCTTGTCACAAATAAAAAAATATATTTTCTTTGTTAAAATACTGAGTGCCATTTCATTAACAAACTATTTCTTGTCTGAAATTATATCAGTGTTCAATGGATTTTCTCCTTGAATTTTTCTAATTCCTTTCTAAATCCAGATTTACTTTGATACTCACAATTATTCTGTAACAATAAATTCCAGAATTTAATTTTACTGTGCTAAAACATACTTCCTTTTTGAGTTGCTGATAATTTTAGCTAATCACTCCTATTTTTTTTTTGTATTACAATGAACCGTAAGTAAAGACTTCCTACTCATTTTGCCTCTTTCTACTGAAACTCACCAAATTCTGTTATCATCACTGTATCATCACTTTTAAAGGCTGGGAAATCCTGGCCTATATGCATCTGGTACAGCAGTTTTTGTCATAAAAACCAACTTGATACTAAACCTCTGTAACCTAAATAACTCACATTGCACAAACCACCTGCAAGACTAATTCCCACTCATTTACACTCAGGACACTAAGTAATTTTAAGTAAGTCACTCCCTTAACAACTGCCATTATTTAACCCCTTGGAATAAGACCTCTTCTCTTAAAAAAATTACTGATGCCAACATTACCAAGACCTGTGGTTCATTCCTGAATAACAGCATAATTTTAGATGCTCGCACTTGCTACTGGTAGTGCTCAAGATCAGTGTGATGAACACTACAAGCTCTATCTGTCAGCTTGAAACCTGAAGGGATAGATTGTACACTGCTGTTATTCCAGACACATCAATTTGAGAGATATATCCTGTCCTTGATCCTAAGACTTTACATACCTGAATGGATCAAAGTGTGACACAAAGACCCTTTGCAGGCATACCTTATTACTGGTAAACAATTCTGCATTAGCTCTCAGCTGAAAAGTTATAATTTGGTAATGATGTTGAGTAATAGTTCTTGTCAATATCCTTAGCTGCATTTTTGTCTAGAAAATCATCAAGGAGAAATGCCAAAGGGGAAAAAAACCCCAATTTTAATTTACTTTAAAACTTGTAACTGTTTTAAATTAAATATTGTGTTTTGACTGTGAGAGTTAATCCTCTTTCAATTGCAAGATATTCCTCCTTGTGATGCTGTAGTCAAAATATTCTATCATTTGCTTATGTGCAATCTTCATTAATTTCAGTTAGACTACATGGAAATGAAAAAGAAACACCTTTTATGGAGGAAAATTTCTATTATAGGCTCTAATTTCAGGGAATACTTTCCATCTTTGTCAAAGGCAGAAATATGCACAGGATAGTTATACAATGTATTTTGTTGAACCACATTACTCCCATATGAATTTTGTTTTACATGTATAGAAGACAGTGCCAGATCCTGCTAAGGTTGTTTATGTGAATTGTCCTATTTTTTTCATGCCTGACTGTACAAGAAAAGCTGGATTTAGCCCACTGTATTTTTAGTACACAAAGGAAAACTTATTTCTCCACTTCCTACTAGTTTTATTTCAATGTAAAAAGCCACAACCAGAAAGGAAGCAATTTACATGAGTGTGAATGAGCAGAGTTTTTAGCTATGTTTTGCAGCCAATGTAGCCAATATGCTGCATGTTAGGAAGAAGCAGAAAATTCTGCACTACCTGATTCTCCCAGCATATTTAGCAGTGTAGAATCCTTTCAGGTAGGATTTTCCCAGGTGATAATTATGCTTCCCTGTGTTATGACCTGCCCTTGAGGTGGGGTAACTGAGATTCTTGCTAATAGATCCCTTGGGGTGGATTAGAATGAAATTACACTGAATGACCAGTCTTTATATATATATAAATATATATGTGTATATATACATATATGCATATATATTTATATGGCAGTTCTGTTTTAGAAGAGTTTAGTTGCAATGGAAAGGAGGTATGTAACACTTTTGGTTATTATTTATAGACAGATAACAATATAAAAGTATAAGATTATCACTTGAAAATGTATAAGGAAAAGAAAGAGAAAGAAAGGGTAAGAGTAGATAATGGAGAGGAAAGATATCACCACACATGGATCGAGCAACAAGTCTTGATTGCTGCAATTTCGGTGTCAATTGGTTGAAGTGACGGTTGTAGACTTGATCCATCGGGAGTAGGGGAAAGCCCATGAAACACAAAGTTCAGTGAGTTAATGTATGCTCAGGTTCAGGTGGGAACACCCAGGTACCTTCCCTGGAGGGGGAAGCTTAGCTCTGTCTGTTGCAACACTGTGAATCATGCACAGACTTCTGGTGGAAGGCAGACCTACCTGTGGATGTCCCTATACCTCCCCCAGGAGGAAGTTTTACTCTGGAGGACATTGGCATGATAAAAACCATTGACCCACCTCAAAGGATCTGCTTCTTATTGACCTTTTTCTTTCTCTGGCTCAAAAAACAGAGAAAAACTCAAAAATTTTTGTTTTGCTAGAAAAAAGTCAGTTTTTTGTGGTCATCCTTCGGTGGTGCTCAGGCCCTCTACACCTGGGCTGTTCTTATGCAGATCAGAGGTTTTGCCACTACACACCCAAACCTCTCCTCCTCTCCTCTGGTTTGGGGGTGCAATCCTGGCCTCAGCAAAGCATGCACTGCTTTTGCAAATGGCCGATTCTGTGAGTCATTACCCT
This sequence comes from Climacteris rufus, assembly GCA_013398175.1. Classification (NCBI taxonomy): domain Eukaryota; kingdom Metazoa; phylum Chordata; class Aves; order Passeriformes; family Climacteridae; genus Climacteris; species Climacteris rufus. Next base: position 426,954 of record VZRZ01004630.1, on the reverse strand, counting down.
TTTACATTTCGGTCTCTCACACCTTGTTTTTCCAGTGCAAACCAGAATTGCCTAATGGGTTAGAGCTGGGATGAGGCAGTGACACAGCTCCACTCTGTTAGAGTCAGGGTTCTGTCACATGCTGCTTACAACAGCTGCAGTTCTGCACGGTGGTACTATGGCTTGCTAGCTATTACATTGAGCTGCGTAAATAGGATGAATCATTGTGTTCCCAAAAAATGCTCTGGCACAAGATGTCTTGCCACAAATATAGTTAAATGGACACTCAGACAGTTTGAAACTGTCTTCCCAGTTCACTGGCTCTGACTGATGTCAACACATCATATCGATTAGCATTTACAAAGTAATTTGCAGAAGGCATTACTCAAACAGGAATGTGTCAAAGTCACTGATACATGTAATGTTTTTTATAAAGTATACCATTTAAAAATAAACATGTTTTCAACTTATCTGTCTTCCAATAGTTCCAAAGCATTGTAATTATTTTTGGATGGTTGGCCTATAAACCAGGATAGGGTATTTTAAACAACTGTACTCTTTAAAAGAATCACATTATTTTCATGCCTTGGCATGATTTCTCTCATAGTGACAGAGCCAGGTATTTCCAGTGTAAAGGTCCAACCGATGATCTGACAGAATATTATCATGTCTTATTGGAGTCACACATGGCTTGCTATTACAGCTCTGTATCAACAGGAATCCAAATCCTGCAAGTCATAGAAATACATTTATTATTTACAAGACAGAAAAAAGATTTTGGACAAAGTTATTTGCACCAAAAGCCAGACTCAGCTTGTTTTGATTTCTAGACTATTTTGTTCACATTTTTCCATGGATTTTTTTTTTTTTTTGTGTTATACATTGCAATAATTTTTTTTTATGAATTTCTAACAGAAATAATTATAGGTAACTGCTAATATATTATTATAATTCACTTATATGGGTTTTCTGTTTTTCCTATTTGTTCTATCCTTATGGAATGCTACTACCTGGTGACCCTTCTGAAATGGCAGAAGTCCAAAATCCTTTTGGCAATGAAAATGCATGGTTAGAGGCACTCCTGCCATTGCATACACTTGTAGCTTTCTGAAATTTAGCTTGATTTAATCTTGGTGTTCATTCATCTAGAAAAGCCTGAGTGTAACAGATGTAGTCTACACACATATTCTTTGGATTTTAATGACAAAGTTAATAGGACTTCTCATGCTTCATCCAGTTCTCTGATTGTGGACCAATTCACAGTCATGCACAGTTATGTTTTGCATAACTTTAATATAATGAAAGTCTCTGATTCCAAGTGCATCTTGGAGTCAAATTCTTTCTCCACTGGAGCACATAGTAAAACTTCCACTGATTCCTGTAAGTTTCATGGGCTTCACCTGTGTTTATTTTATTAGGTTTGAACTGCGCAATTCAGATCTGGTTCTGGATTTCAAACACTGCAAAATTTGAGAATATCTAAATCCCAGGTCTGTCTTGCATGACCCTGTACCCATTAAAATAAAAATACATTTGGGGACTGAATACAAACAATACTAATTTTTCATTAGTGTTTGTTTGGGCAGGTTTGGTTTTTTTTTTTTTTTTTTCCCCTGATACGGACTATCCAGCCAACGGCTGTACCTCTGTGATTTAAAGGAGTATTTTCACACATCATCCAAACTCTAAAGCCCTGCTGGAAAGCTACACAAAAGATGCTATACCAGTTCCCTGACAGTTGCCCCACCATCTTATTAACTTCTCTGCACATAATGAGGAAAAATCACAGTATGATTCATACAAGTTCTCTAACCATTAAACACTGCTACAGTGGTTGACAGCAGTTTTGTCCAGAATTGAACATTTAGTCCTGACCTGGTTCAAATAATGCAAAAATAATTTTGTAAAATGTATTGTCATTCTGAAGTTCCTTTGATTTTGAAGGCTCAAAAGTAGAGACATTTTTTTCCACCCACTTGTTTGTGACCTTTCCGAAGAGACAATTCAATTTTCCTGTTCCTACCTTTTTCCTTTGAGTGTAAATAATGAACACAGTTCAAGATTTATTTTGGGTTGCCTTTTTTTTTCCAACTACTTTTCTTTTTTGCTATTCTACAACTATTCAAAATCGCTCCAATTCTGAAGCAGTTATCAGATCTACACTCACATATTTTTTCAAAGGTATGGAAGTGCTGAAAAATTCCTGGCACAAAGAAGACTGTCTAAAAACAAAGAAATAGAGGGAATATGGTAGACAACAATTTCTTATATGGGGAAGAAAAGGGGGGGGAATAAAAGAGAAATTTAAGCTTAGTTCTCTGAAAAGTTAAAAGAAAATGAAAAAAAAAGGGAAGGAAATTTTTCATTAAAAAAAAAAAGATTTTGTAATGAAAGGTATGATAGCCTTGTTCTTGAGTCTACTGGTGATGACTCAGTTTCACTAGAGAGAGCTAGCAGAACCCAAACCAAAGCTGTACATCAGCTAACTATCTTAACTAATTTATATAAACTAAAATAAATTGTAATAGTTTTATTTTGGGATATTTTCTACTAAAACAAGGCAAAATTTGACACCTACTGAAAGGTAAGACATCCAGAAATTATTGCCCTGCTAGGAATCAGAAGATATCTGAGCACACCACCTCTCCAGGACTTCTTACTGCTTGGAAGAGAGGCAGATACTCCTCAAGGCACTCATTGTTATGCTTTGATCCCTGCTTGGGAACACAGAGGATCTGTGCTTGTACTGGGAATGTACAGGAGCACTTAGTGCTTGTACTGGGAATCAGGAGAACTAATATCAGGCATGGCTACAATTTGACCTCCCTATATCTTGGATTCACTCATCATAAGAGAAGTTCAATAGCACTTACCTGTGGTTACACCCATTACTATTCTAAAACAAATCTGTAAAGTTCTAAATTACATTCTTATTTTTTTGCCAAAATAATATGTGTCACTAATATTAACAAGTTTCAAGGCATTATTCAAATAGTTTATACATTCTTATCAGATTGCATTAGAAGGATTAGACAATGCAATATTTTTGTTAGTCATTCCTCACACCTCTCTGTAGAACTTCTTTCCAGATGTACCTTGCTATAACTTTTTCCAGATACACCTGGAATGTAGTGAGGAATTTCAGCTTCTCACTCCTGCTGCAGAACAATATCTTGAAGATGAGTTGTTTATCATTTAGACAATGGTAGAGATGAATGATTTATGACAGTCACTCAGCAGCAGTGAAGTTAGTACAGAGTAATGGGCAGGTTGTTATACCCACTGAGCAAACTTATTAATTGCATAGGATAACTGCGTAATACTTCAGTCACTGAATTGCTTAACGATACATTCATAATAGAAGCTGTCCCAGATGTCTGTGACTTAAAAATTATGTTCAAATATCATATTTAAGAGGTTTTATGTATTTATACAAGAACAAAAAAAAAAGCAACATGTTAATATAGTCACTTAAATTGTTTTAGCAAGATACTCAAGCACGTGTGCAGCAAAAGTATACATAGCTCTGTCAGAATCACTGTGAATTAAGAATCATTGCAGAATTGCTCTTACTCTCCAAAAGCATGGATGCATCTTGCAGCAATGTCATCAGAATTCAGGAAGGAGGAGGGATGGAACAAATAATATAAAAATATAAGCCTGCTGTACCAGTACTCATTACTTGGGAGGAAGCATTATCAATTAATAAGTAATCAGTACTGCATAGTAAAAAGCATGTAAGCTCTTTGCAAACACATGCAAATCCAAATAAGATGATTTATTGTTTCAGATGCCCACCAGAATGTAATATAAGGCATTAATTTCTTCTACAGTAATGATAGGCTTGTAATACAGACATGAATGCTATGGGACAGAATATTGATGTGTCGTGCTGTTTCAGAGAAAGAATATAATTGGAAATTACTAAGATTGTTGAATAAGTTCCTCTATGTCCATCCTTCATAATTAGGCTCTTCTGAAGTTTCTTTAAATCGGAAAGTAAACTCCCTAAATTTTGAAACTAGGCTGTAAAGGGATCATCTTTCTTCCCAAAAATTAGCAGCAAAGTTCTCTCTTAATTATAGTCTGAACAAGAGCATGTCCAAAAATGTCTGTTCTTGAAATGTCTAAGGAGAGAGTTCAGCTATTTTTTCAGAGATGGTCTTGTGACACAACATTCAGATTCTTTTCAGCTGCCCCCAGAAGCTGGCACTGCACATGAAATTCCTGTTGGAAAGCCACAATACCAGCAGAAAAGGGTATTAGAAAGGCTTTCAAAAATACAAGGAGAGAAGCAAAAGGTAAAATCAGATATGGAGAAATAAAACTCACAATAATATCTGGATTCTACATCTGCCCAGCATATGTAATTTCTGGCAATGAGTAACTACTCTTGGAGAAGTAAGTAAAGAAGGATGACAAAAGAATCAAGCTCATCACCACAGCTGTAAAGATCACACAGGGCCAAGTTAATAATGAAATAACACTGATGGTCAAAGACTGTTACAGCTTTTCTGACTTTTTCTGTATTTTAGAAAAAGACTCAGTTCTGCACATGTTGCAGACAGCAAAATGATGTTATGCCAATAACAAAATCATGTTTTGGTCTATCAGACCTAACTTAGCATAGCTATAGACATGTTAAAATAACACAGGTAACAATCTCTTTCACTCTGCTTATCAAGCTGACATTTTAGGTTGTTCTTTTCACTCTGCACAAGGAAAACTTGCTCTCTAGACCAAAAGCTGTATTGAAGCCAGACTGTGCCAAAAAAGTGTTTGTATTTAGCATGGAGATGCAGTTCTTTGTCCTGAATTGATTGTAAACATTCAGTTTGAAAAGAAATGGAGGAGAGAAATGTTGTCCTCTAACGCTGGCTCCGGGTGGCTGCTCGAGGCCACTCAGTGATAGTCTGGGAGTGATCCTGGTTTCCCGGGAGCTGCAGCTCTCAGCTTCCCCAAACACAGGGCGTCCTCTGGCAGCTCTGTTAGTGCTGGCTCCTCTGGGTGAGAGAGAGCCCCGGGCTGATGTTGTGGGCGCAGGCGAGAGTAAAGGCCAGACAGAAGGGCCCTGGTGAGATTTTCAGCTCTTTTATTTCCTGGGGAGAAGCAGCAGGAAAGGCAGGAGAGGGTCAGGGAGAGGTGGCGCGAGGATCGGGAAGAGCTGGAGGCTTCAGGGACCAGAGACCACGGGCAGGGGGACAGCAGGGGATTTATAGGGATACAAGCAGGGCAGCGTAACCAATTGGGGGATAAGGATTTACATGTGACCAATTGAGAACTGAACAGCAATGAAGTTTCTAGAACTTAACCTTACAGAGAACTTTAGGTAAAGCTATAATTAACCAATAAACTGAAACATGGTAATAAAGTTGTGAGGGATGCTGGGGGTGAGCCAGAAAGCTCACCCTGACCAGGGAGTGTGACTCAGATGGTGGCAACCTCAGGCTGAGATCAGGACCAAAATCAGGGAGGTACAAGGGTAGGCACTGCTGAACCGGCAGTGTATCTCAGATTCAGACAGCCAGAGCCTGAGCCATTTTAAAAGTACCATCTGAAGGAGGGGCAGGTCTGCACTGCAACTTCTGACAACACTGGTTTAAGGCTGAACATCTGTGTTATCAAAATTGGCCCAGAGCCCAGGGTGCCAAACCCCCAGAAGAGACACTGTGCACAACAAGGAAGCCGAATGATTATCTATATTCTTCACATCTTTCTAGGATGTCTTAGAGAACATTCTTTGATGCCTGAAAGATGTAACAAGAGATGACAGTAGCTAGCCAGGCACTTCATAATGTTGTAAGTCCTTATTCATCTCACCAAGCAGGGATCCCTGAAAAAAAATCAAACTTCAGATAGATTTGCGTCAAATTCCTTGAGCAACCCTTTGGTTTTGAAATTTGTTTCTCCCTTTATGCACCATCTTTTTCAAGACCAACAGATACTCATCATAAAAAGCCTGATGTTGTCCTAAGCATGTCCTAAGCTTTCAGAAACCCAGATATGTTTAATCTTTTCTCATATGAAACATGCAGTATGTGTTTCTAGCCAACATGTCATCCACTAGAAACTGGTTTTCTTTATCTCATTATATCCCTACCCATCAACCTGTCCTAGCTGTGTCTTTCTGATTCCTAATACCCCAGACACCTGAGAGTACAGCCACAATAGAACATGCTTGGGAATTTGCCACCTGTCTGACTGAGAAAGTCTTGGAAATTAAGAGGGCAGATGAAAGAATAATGTGATTTTTTTTTAAGTCTTTTGATTTTAAACTAATATGATGGGATTTTTCTCCCCCAGTGATCTGAGGGAGAAGTAGATGTTAACTATGAATTAAGGGCTAAAAAGCAGGATACAGCCCATTGTATTCTAGACAAAATGAACACTAAAACAAAGTAAAGACTTTTAAGCAGGCAAAAAATGCAGAATGAAGTTTGAAAATTCTGTTTTAATTCCAACCTTTGCATGCATTAAAGCTATGCATTAAATGTTTTAAAATTATTTATCAAATAATAAGCCTCACAGTTTAGTGCAACCTGGAATTGTTTATAGAATCTTGCAAACGGCAGTTCTGTGGGCAACAGCTGTGCTCAGCTATGAGCAGAAGGTCTTCAGTCAGAAAAAGTGACATTTTGAGAAATCTCTGCGTTTTCCACCCCAGGGCCTGCAAAATAAGGTGTTAAGTCAGGACAGTATGTTGGAAGAGAAAATTTATATGCTTTCCTTTAAAAAAAAAAAAAACCCAACAACCTTTCCATAGTACCCTTGAGAAATTGAGGGGTGGGGAAGGAAGAAAGTGTTAAGTGTGTGGAAATGTTTATGAAACTGCATATTCATTTCACTCTCAGTTGGAATTTCTCTCAGTCTTCGTTGCACAGAGCAGCAGGAGAAGAGTAGAAAGTGTAAGCTCAATAGAAGAAGTCAATCAACTCACCCTCTATGATCCTGCTGTAGTAAACAGAGAAAGGTGAAAGGACTTCCAGAGAAAGGCAGCAGAGGAGGAGCTCATTTTATACCCTCTGGGAACCTCTCTTTCCTCATCAACTGCAGACATCTAGGAAGTCCCCAGACTACTAATTTTGGCATCTAAGATCTCTGAAGCAGGAAGGTGTGATTATAGCCAAGAATGATTTCTCTCCTGGAGACTGGGGAACATTAATAGGACTGGGTCTGTTTTTGGTGCCCCAGGTGGCCTCTTCCTTGTTGTGTTTCCAAGAACTGCTCTTTGTTCTCTGGAAGACAGCATTAAACTTTTTCCTTTTTTTGAAGTGTTTGGGTGACACTACCTGGATAGGGGCCTGAGGATGAATCCTGCTGTCTGAAACCGGTAACTGACTCCAAGAACTCTCTCCCCATTTTCCTCATACATTGAAGAACATGAAGGAACTTTACCCCACTGAACCAAGCTCTTATCCTAATTGTTATCTACAAGATCTTAAACATCAAGAAAGCAGAAGCTTGAGGTGGTGTACAGTTTCACATTGCAGCTGGAATTTGGGAATCACTTTTTAGCTCATTCTCATTTCATTCTACCAAGGTATCCTGATGACTTTGGACTTGTCCATGTAGTCTTCTTACAACGTTGTAGGGAACTCTTCATTTTAAAGAGTCTCTTTCCAATTTATTGGAAATGGAGAAATGCTGAGAAAGGCTCAGCAGAACATTTGCAGCCTTTGTTGTTTCCTTAAAAAGCCTTGCAGGAAACTTACAGGGAAACTGAGGAATACAGTGCTTTACCCCTGCTAATATCTCCTGACCAAATGCCAAAGGTCACTGTGCAGGAGTTTTCCGTGCTGCAGTCCCTCTCCGGGAAACTCTCTCTAATTCTTAAAGGCTGTTTCAGCAGGTTGAACTCTAGCGTGTGTTCTGTGCTGTGTTGATCACCTTCCAAATGCTGAGGTACTGTAAAAATGCCAGTCAGCTGTCAGGCTTTAGGGCTTACAATGATTAGGGCCAAGAGTTCTTCCTGGAACTGAACCACAGAAAGCTGCAAAAGAAAAGGCACAGGTGCTAAAAAAATCTTGTGTGTTCAATATATTCATGGCATTTATGTCATTGTTGGGGAGAGCTTGCACTTACATGCTGCAGGCTCTGCCATCCTGGTGAACAAGCCAATATGGAGATGAGACTGAAGGTAAATAATTCCTGATTTTTATGTCTGCCCTGTTCTTACTTTGAACACTTGCTTCTTGGGTGTATTTTTCCTCCAGATAAAAGCCTCATCTGAGATTCAGACGTATTTGGGTTTGAATTCCAGACACTGACTTGGAAAATCTTGCGTTACACATGGAAAAAGTGATACCTGATTCTAATGGCTCACTGTAGCTCTATCATGCTCTCATCTAGTGGCAATGCTTTCTTAGCATACTGTGCTTAACAAAGTTCTCTTTAATGAGGTCCTGCAAATGATTTGCAAGCCCTGTGAGAAGTCTGAAGTTTGCTTCACACAGTTGCAATCAAAGCTGAATGCTAATGTGCTGTGGTAAGAAAACCTGCTTTTGTACATATGTAGAGGGGTGTGTATGTGTCAGTATAAAGACATCTCTTCCTACACTCCATGGGTATTTCCAGCAAGGCTGCCTTTAATCCAGACTGCACTTGGTACAAATGTAAGCCATCTACCTTACCACCTCCATGCCCTTTATCCCTCATCTATCCCTGTCCTACTTCTTGCCAGTTGATTTTCCAGTCTGGTTTTGATCAAGCTTGTGTTCAGTCAGCCAAGTTCAGTGTGGACAAAAGAGCTTGGAAACTGTGCATTTGAAGAAAATCAGTTAGCAAACTTAATGTCCCCTTAGTTTCATTGCCCTGTGGGGCTTTTATTTTTCTTATCCTAACCAGTTAAAGAAATAGGACTGTAAAATGTTCTTAGAAATTACTCAAATATATAAGGAATGGAGGTCATTTAAAATGGCATCTGGAGGACAGGAGAAATCATTAAATGAGCCCAAGTCTAAATTTTCAGTTACTGAGGCCTTTTCTTCTGCAGTGCAATTTTTGGAAAATCAAATTTCTACTGAAAAATATAAACAAATGTTTTCAGGACTTCACTCTTTGAATGTTGTTTTACAGCAACAAAACAGGTTCTGCCAATCTCTCTCTCACATTGTTATGGAGATTTGAAGCAACAGGTTCAGTTTGGAGTACTGTGCTTTTCCTTTCCAATGACTATTTAATAGATCAAAGGAAAAATCTTCCCACAACACTTGGTTTGGTCCTGTTTAAAAGGGAAAATCTGTAAACTTTATTTGCAATTTGTCATTTTGATCAATCTCTTTGGACAGAGATAGATAGCTGTTGGCTTAGGTGTCTAATGCTGAGGCCAAATAAGATTAGGGAAGGTAATACTAGCTTGCATATCCCAGAACAGTTCATGGTTCATGATAACCATTGAATAACCAGGGTCAAATCAGTGTTTTCCTGCTAGTAATTTACTAATGAGGTCCCACTAAAAGTCTGTTGCATTGAGCTGGTGATAAGACATGGGTATCAGGAGACAGCATCACTGATGAGAGGAGGCAGACAAACCCATCTATGCCTGAGTTTATACATCAGCTCAATGCTTATTTATTTCTTTTACAAATCTTTTGCAAATTAGTGGATATCCCTACCCGGTTAAATAACAAGTACTGTACAGTCTTTCTATTATTTTGGCACACCTGATAATTTTCTTGGCTTTAATGATAATTTTTCTTCCTGTCAGCAGCTATTTTGCTATAGATATTCTAAAAAGTTGTAAAGTTGTAAATCCAGCTGTATGTACATTTAGCATCTATTTGAGTTTGATGTTATTTGATTATGGAACCAAGTGCAACTTCAGATTGAACAAAAACATACATTTTTTTCTCACTTTGGAGAGAATGTCTGCTACTTTACTGTCCTATCTTCAGAATGTCAGATGCTGGCTGTGGCTCACCTGTTTACAATGAAGTTCCTTCAAGGCTGTATTTCCTATTTCTGGCTCGGTCTGATCTGTTCAATATGGCCTGAACATTTCTTTGAACTTCACTGCTTCATTGCATTTCATTTCTAAGCTGATGGTACTGAGTCATTGATTTCTTTTCATGGATTTGAACTATGTTCCAGTTCAAGACATGATTGGAATTTCTTTCTCACACATACTAAATATTGCTTGCTTACAGATCAACTCCTAGCCATGAGTTATTAATCTGGGTGTGCAAATCTACTAAATGTGGCAATTATTCTTCTTTTCACCATCCTTACATAGGCCCTTATGTGATGTTTGCAGGCAGCCAAGAATGTCTGCAGCACATTTAGCAAACCTTACAAAAACTGCACTTTGATCCTTACTGCCATCGCTGTTCATGTGTACGCCTGATTCACTTTGCTCTTTAAATGTCTTCATAGGACCCTGCAGACAGTACAGCCATTATATCTTACAGTTTTTATGTCTTTTCAGTCAGAAAATTTTAGATCCTGTATTTAAGTCAAGACCCCAAAAAATCAAGATTTAAATCTGGAAGGGACAGCTCTGGAAGGGAATAACAGCTCAATTAGTGCTGATGCAGATCTTTACTTGAGAAATTTCACCACTGGCATGTAATCTTACCATCCTTTGCTTCTGTTGCTATTGTGCTAAAGCATCCAATAGGCAAGATGGGATTTACAGAGAGATTATGCACTTGTGCATTTATTGACAAGAAAAAATGAGGAATAATTTATAACAAATACATCTGATCAACATAATACAATTGTTTTTTTTTTTTTTTTTGCTGCAGCACATTATATATTGTTCAGTTCAGTGTTTGTCATCTCACCTCCTCTTCTCACCAGAATTGTAATTTAGTGCTTTGTAAAAATAACGAAGAAGTGAAAGAACTCTGTGAGGTACAAAGATTATCCCTTAGCTCTATTTGTGGGTATCAAATACAAGCAAGATTGCAAATGTTTTCCAAGATAATGAGATTCTTCAAGATTCAGAAAGATGCTTTGCAGAGTTGTCAGATGCACATAGACACTTGGCTTCCTGAGATGCAGAGAGTACAGAGATTCAAGCCTGTAAAAACCATGGGGGCTATGGCATGTGATACAAGAATATCCTCAAGCAGAACCTGTAACTCAAGCTAAATACTGGGACTCTTCATATATTGCACAGATCTGGGAGCTTCAGGTCAAGAAAATCATGAAACATCAATAAAAAGAGAGTCAGGCAGCAGCAAGCCCTAAGTCCTTCTTTTGATGGGCTAATCTTTTCTATTTTGACTCTGTAGTGAACTGCAGTCTCTTGAAGACTGGTGTATGAGGCCATACCTCAGAAAAACAAAGAAGAGTCACTCCATTTTATCGGAGATCAGTATTAATTCAGCAGGTGGGCACCTGTGATGCTTTATATCAGAAGCCTGAGCACAGACAGACTTTAACACACATACACCTACTGAGGATTTTTAGAATCTACATTTTAGACTTAAGTGTCTTAGTCAATCTTTATATGTCTAAGTCCTTTAAATGACCTGAACCTAAGTGGCATTTTTTGAAGTTTCTGACAACTTTGAAGTTCTAATTAGGTGGTTATATACACCTTTCGGTAACACAGGACTTTTGCAATTCTGGGTATGGTTGGGATGTAGAAACAAACGCAGAGTTGGAGTAGGGATGTTAACCAAGGGCTGTTTTGATCTGAGTAGTTACATACGAAGTCTAGTTTTTATGAATACTAATATGTTAGCATATATGACCTGAAAAATTTGTTCCCACAAACGTAAGTGCTGCTAGAACTTCATCACTTTTATGTTTCCAAAGAAACAAACGTAAAAGGAGTGTGAGATTGACCTGTGGACCATTTACAACTTTATAGGGCTATTTACATTAAAAATGTGCAGTATTTGTCGAACTGTAACTATATATGTTGCTTTTAAAGTACTGAGACCCTGGACTAGTTATTTATTGTTCTAGGAAATGACTTTTATGAGAGCTGCACAGAAACTAGAGACTTTTGATTCTAAGTCTAGACTAAAGCTCAGCGAGTAGTCCAGAGACAGTGACTTTATGACTTATTGCCCAATATGGAGCAAGAGCTTCACTGACAAAAGGAATTACCTCAGATGAGAAAGTCAGTTGTCAACGCTATGAGACTTTTTTTTCCTCAGAGAGCATGCATGTGCTATAACATCAAGCAAATTTCTCTGAGGGGACCAGTTTTCCCAATTTGGTGACCATTGTGTGCAGAATCATTTGAAAACTCTTTACCAAAAATGTAAATGTAAATGTGGGTTTCCATCCCACTTTTCAGGCTCTCAGTACTCTGAAATTAACAGAGTCAAAAAGATGTCATTGATCCACAAACAGACATTGATTGTTTCTCCAGTCTTTGAAATAAGTGGGGCAGGACATGATGTTATAAAAAAGCAAACCAGAACCAGCAGAGAAGACAGAGCATGCAACTGATGATAAAAATTCCTTGTGCAATCAGACTCTACTGTGGCAGTACCCACCTGTGAATGCAGGTAATGTAAAACAGCTCTGTAAGGCATACCAGGTATCTTTCTTTTCCAGTACCCCATCCCTGGCAGTGGCATCCGGGGGATGCCTATAGGAAGGAAAACAAGAATGGGACAACCAGGCAATTCTACTCTCCAGCACACCTTCTCTGGCTCCACAGGTTCACAGCTGACTGCCTTTGTACTCTATACCCTTCAAGACATCCTCTGACACAAAATACTTCACTCACATTTTCGAACTCATACAGCTTTTGGCAACCAGGGTTTGGATTTTGAAGTCAGGGCTCTCTCAAGTCCTATGCCTGTTGTGGAGCAGGAACACGACCTCTGTTTAGAGCAGTATCTTTCAGTCCTGTTTGATTTACAGGTCCTGACACATTTTTCGGTGGAACTGCATTTTGCTGTATAGCAAAAATAATCCTACTACTGATAGACTTATTGTTCATAGTTACAGCTTGTGTCTCCATTACCAATAGTCTGTGGACTCCCAGAAGTATGCTAACCCCTGGTTTTACTCTCTAACAACCCTATGACCTTTCTTAGAAAAAAGCCTGCTAGTCTACCACACAATTTTCTCAGAGAGACCTCTTACATTGGAACTATTCACATTTCCAAAAACATCCCAGTTATGTAATAAGGTATTAATTACCATTAGCAGTATGTAAGAATAATAGCTTTTCTTGAAAAACTTCTCTTTTAAACTGAGTTTGAATTTTCAAAGCAAAGTTAATTAAGAATGCACATGAATTTTGCAATCTTCAAGCATGACAAATTTAAAAAGTAATTAGACTAATTTAAGAAACATGTATTTTATTTGTGATCTGTAACACAAAAAAATGGAGTTGTTCCTTTAAGTCTAAGCTTCTATATCCATAAATTTTATGTGGAAAGTATTTTGATATATGAGTAAGAAGTCTTACATAAAAACTGAATACTGTTCTGCTACTTAGTTGGCAAAGGCACATTATATAAGGGTATCAAAATATAGAAATATAAAAATTTTTATGGCAGTCTGAATCATAGCATGAAACTAATTTCTTGAGAAGGCCCCTACCAAATGGTTTAGACAGAAATGAATTTCAAGTGCAGCAGGCAGAAATGCCTGCTCAATGCTCCACTGAAGTACAGAGTACAAAAGGGTATTTTCGTTCTGTCTAATTGCAATACTGAACCCATACTATTTCTTGAAGACTCAATAGTATTTTATGGCAATAGTGTCTTATTTTCAGAGGCTAATCAGACATTGTGAAGAAGATGTGTTTTTTGTCAAGGTTCGTTTCCCATTCAGTGCCTTACTTTTACTTCTCACAATGACAAAGGGTAAAACTGGGGACCTCCAATGTGCAGAGAGGCTTCATTATTTTCTAAATGGTTGGTAAGAACTGCCTGCTGGAGCTCTTTTGTCTTCATACGTATTTGCAAAGAGAAGCTGAAACAAATATCCTGAATAGCAGTAATATGTTTGGCTGTCTTCTGTAGCTGAAATCTTGCATGGTTAATATCTTAGATTGCTCAGACAGAGGCTGGGGCAAAGGGACTTCATATTCTTTACAGAAAAGTGTTAAGAGCTGCATCAGAAAGCATCTTTTTAATACTAAATAATCTATATACTTTCCTGGTATCAGTGACTGTTTAATATTTGATGATCCAAGGTATGAAAAGGGGAAAGTTGTAAACCTTGAGTGGGACAGTGATTGGGGCAACTGTGGCCTGCTAAGTGAAAGACAGATAGTAAAATGGAATAAAAGAAAACATCTACCAAACAAATGACTCAAAATCACGTCATTCATTGGAAAGCCCTCTTAATTTCGACAGGCACATACACAGGCCAGCTAGAATCTTCAGTGGAGGTCAATCAGCATATCCTTCTATTAACATGAATGACCTAATGATGATTTAATCTGTCTGAGGATCTGGCCCTGAGCATTAAGCTGCAGGTTAGACCTGGTTTTGTCATTTTCTCAACCTAATTTTCTTGTCTGGACCTTTGGATTGACTCTCCTCTAAGCACGCAATGTTTTCTGTGTCATCGTTTCAAACCAGCCAGCAAGTACTGTATGGCACCAAAACTAGTGCTGGAATGAGGTGCAAGCCAGAGATCCCAGCTAAGACAAGCAAATGCTTCTGAACTCAAAAGCTCATTGTCTATAGTTTGTGCTAAAGAACAAGCCCAGAACACCTGCCAAAAATCATAAGGCACTTGCACAGCTAGAAAGGAAAAAAAAAAAGAAAGGAAGAAAAAAATCCCTAGACCAAAGAGTCTTAAAAGTCTTTTGAAATCATTAAATAAAATCACACCATCTCCAGCTGGATGTTTCTTTTTTCCCCCTAAAGCAGCTATTTAAAACATACCAACTCTCTACAAATACTGTCTTCCATTATGATGTCTCTTATTTTTGGGGCCAAGGAGCTTGGAGAAAAGCATCAAATCAGACAAGTGCAGGTGACTCAGGACAGAATGGTTTTCTTCCAAAGTGAAAGCTCAAGGGTTATTTCATGATTGCAAATTCTTTTACTCTTACATACAGGCCTGGTGAGAACTTACATGAGAGCTAAACTGTTCTCATCTTGGACTACCTTTTCTCATCTCAAATATTGTTATTTCAAGCATATTTAGTTTAAAGTAGCTAGAGGACTGCTTGTAGCAGTTTTTGGTTGGGCAAGTAGCAAGTACTGCAGCATCAGGTTGAGGGCGCTGGCAGGGAAAGGCTGGGAGCAGCCTGGGTTGTGTCCTCCCTTCCTCCACATTCCAAGTCGATGAGTTGCACAAGAACAACCTGGATAAAATGGACACACACATTGTATTTTTTTTATCTTTACAGGACTGCAGACTACCCTCAATGCTTTGTGGTCCTACAAGAGGAGGGGTTTGGGTGAAATGTTAGAGGCAACAGGCACTTTGCCTTTGATCGTTTGATGCCAGCTTCAAATCCCTGTTGGGTGGTTATGATTCCCCAGCCATCCGTTAGGAGGTACTTCAGTATGATCCTAAACAAGAAAGTGAGCCTTTCTCCATAGAGGATCCTAGGCACTGTGTCACTACAATTTGCAACACCCAGTCTGGGATTCTCATAAGTTTAGATGTGTTTTTCCCTAATCTCTTTAGTTCAGTGCCTCCCAGCATGGCAGGGAGAGAGGAGAAGCTGTGGTTATTACTTGTAGATGTGGGCACTCTTCTAGGTGGGAGAACTGAGCAAAGAATAATTAAGAACAATTTGTTGCTCCCTGAGTAGTGTAAACATTTGCTGCCAGTATTTGCTTGCTTCTACACTACCAAATGGAGCTTTTCCTAATTCTAAAAGGCCCAATAACAAATGCACATATTGAGAAACCATGACCTTGTGCCCCCTGCTCCCAGCAAGAGATTTCAGTCTTGACCAAGGCACTACCATCACAATACAACAAGAAAATGCACCTTGTCAGAAAATAAAGTGCATTAGAACCCTGAAAGAGGTAAGATAAACTCTTGTAAATCTCAGAATTAACAGCATTAGATGGCCAGCACCTCCTTCAATAATCAGGAGTGAGTCATTCCTTCATTTCAAATAATTTGTTTGATTGACACTCCACTTTTATACAGGAACACTCAGGATTAACTTTTACCCTTGATGGGACTCAGGACATTCCACTGAGGGCTGTGTATTGTTCATCATAAGCTACATACAGGTGTGGTGGCTCTTTCTCTTGGTAAAGGTGGTGCAACATGAATGACGCAATTATAAATTGAAGCTACCACAAAGGTTTAGCTAAGTAATGATTTTCTAGGCAGGTGGGTAGGGTATGAGTCTCAACATGGGAACCAATGAAATGTAGCTTGGTTTTCAGACTTTATTCCTGGTGTTAAGGAAACTTCTCAGTCTGACCATTGATGAGACTCCCCGGCAGTGACATTCCAAAGGCCAGAGGCTTTCACTGCTGGGATCAAAACCACTCCACATCAGGTGGCTCCAGTAATTCAGTGGGTGCCCTGCTTGAGTGTTGATGCCCTGCTTGACACCCCACTCACACAGCCAGACCAGGTCTCCTGACTGGATCAACCCCAGGTTTCCCATAGCAGAGTGTCAGGTGTCGAGTTCCATAAAGCAATTTATTCATGGCACAATAACACAGAAACAGCTCAAACTGGTCTCTCTGAGGAGGAATCCCCAAGAAAGGAACACCTGGACTTTTACATGCTCACAGTCTCCCTGAACATGTCTTGCTCTTTCTGATGAGTCCCCCACTTCTGCTAAGTCTCCCAGTGTTCCATGTATCCACCTTTGTTATCCAGAAGGTTGGCAGTTCATGGTTCCTGCTGAGTCTCCCAGCGTCCATCCACCCGGCTGTCTTTGTGCCTGTTAACCAAAGGTTTGGCAAGTCAGGGCCTCTTGTCTCAGGCTCCGACCCAGGGCTCAATCTGCATCTCAGTGTTCATCTCTGTCTGCAGCTTGCAAACCCAGCTATCTGCACCACATATATTCCTCAACACCTAGAATTATTTATTTACATTTTTCCAAAGGACTAATGATTTAAAACTTCTACTACTTAAAACAGGGATTTGGGAATAAGTAGTGGTGTATGTAAGAGAGGAAGCAAAACCTGGGTATTTCACTCTGCTTTGGCTTTTATTATCACTGGATACTTGAGAAATGAGTATAGCGGGAGAAGTGTACCAACTCAGCAGGTTAATGAAATCAGAATATATGAATGCTGTGGAAATGAATGGATAGCAGAGCTGCAAAAGAACATTTTTGAAGTAAATGAGAGAAAAAGCTGTCATGGTATCATCCCAAATCCACAACCAAATCTCATGAAAGACTGTAATTTAGAAGTTGGATATTTTTTAGGTTCTGGTGGAAGAAATCTGAATTTCTGACACAGGCTTAGAAAAGAAGCAAAATGAAAATATGAACATGGACAGGATTATGTGCAGCGGACAAGCTGCATTATGTCTTAAAGAAGACATAGATAAGCCATGTAAAATTCTTAAGTTTTGTAAGAAGCATCTTGTGTAAGAAATGAAAAATGTGATTAGACACTAAAGGTCAAAAATCTGAAAAAGCAGGAGAACAGCCATCCTAAGTTAAATATTTGAGACCTGTCATATGAAATTAGCAAATAGTGGAAGATGAATTAACCTAGGAAGATAGAGACAAAAAATGTGGAAACTCAAAGAGCCATTAGAAACTCATCACTGGATGTAGAAATAGGTCCACAAATAAAACACCAACCAATAAAAAGTCCGACCATGAATGGAGTAGATATAGATGGAATTCATCAAGTAACACAGAAAAAGCATGAAAATGCAAGAAAAAGCAGGTTTGAAGCAAAACTGACAATTAGGAGCAAGGGAGACAAAACTGAGACCTATATGTTTTTTAAAAGGTGATATTGATAAATGCCTTGCTTTTAGGTCATGCAACTTTGGCAACTGAAACTGTGTCAAAACTTACCAAAGGAGAAAAATGTGGAATGCTGAGGGATAATATGAGGTTTCAGAAGGTAGGATTTTACTGACAGGAGCGCAGTGCAAAGTAGCAAAACCAAACAGCTTTTTAAACAAAGCATGACCAGTGGCAAAGAAAGATGAGAACACAAAATGAGGTCACTTTGCCTGGAGAAATCGGTGCTAAGGTATAAATTTTTCTCCAGTGTGCAACAGGCACATCCAGACTTGAAAAGCACTATTTTGCACAATGGTGTTTACAGAATAAAAATATGACTAACAATTCAAGCAGAAGAAACAATATGAGCAAGTAAATATAGCAAACTGTTAAGAGCACATTTTTCAGAAGTCACTGCTAATTGCCAAAAACACTGTCATTACAGTCTACTGATATGGCAATGTCATAGCTTATGAGCAGGGAGGAGCTGAAAAATTTATAAAGGTTTTAGCCAATTAGCCTTGTGATATAAAAATATGGTGACAAGAAAGGAAACTGAGACTTGCAACATGATAAATCAGCATGTGATACAATGTGTTTGGCAAATGTCAATCTAAGCCAGTTTCTGTGCAGTGGCCAGCAGGAGGGTTAGAGCAAACCACACAAAGTAGATTTTCAAGTGCTCATGCCCATCATATTGTCACAATGTCCGGACAGCAGGAGGAAGCCTTACCTACTGCCTAAGGATACTGGACTCTTAAGAGAAGCCAAGTGTCCAACATAAAATCATATATACAAGCACCTGAGTAATCATAGCCATGGCACTGGGAAGAAGAATCAGTCTCAAGAAACCAGCTCAGAGAAGGGAGTTTCTTGAAAAAGCCAGATACACTACCTCCTCCCAAGTGGGATCAAAGCTGACCAGGGTTGTTCCATGGGGCAGCAGAGAAAATCCAGACCAACATATCAGAACATCCAAATTCCCTCTCCCCAGTATACACAGCCTTGAAGGAAAAGTGGAAAATTCTCACTATAATGCACATTTCCATTCTTTGAGGAAACAGACAGGCTGTCAGACACTCCTACTGCTACCACTAAAGAAAATATTAAAGCTTTTCAGCCCCAAAAGTAGGACCTAGAGGAATGTAATTCCAGTGAACTTGTACAGTTTAGCCGTGAATGGTAATCCAATCACACCACAGAATCAACATACACAGACAGTCAAAAGGTCAAGGTGTACAAAGTCTTTGTACAGTACAAGAAGGATGCAAATCCATGTCAAAATACTCTTTGGAAGATATACATGACATTTTGTATGATGTGTTGTGTACCCTTGAAAACTCTCCAGAAAATGAAGAACTAGTTAATAAACTTTATTTTCAAGCTCAATGCATCCAGTTCATAGCTATATAAGATATAGATTTCAAAATCTCTGTCTGTGGGTGACTTTGGAAAACAATACTCTTAGGAAGTGCTGTTTGCAAGGGATGTGTTTAGGAAAGCACAGGACCTGATGGACAGTTATAATATTTTGAGCCCAGGTTTGGTGTCAGCTGTGTTCACCTTGCTTTGGGCTCATCCCCTCCACAGAGGATATGTACAAGATTGAGAAGCGGGAAAATGATGCAGAAGGGAGCAGATGAGGAGTGAATGGAAGAAGGATGGAGGAAGAAAAAGAAGCATATGTAGAAATAGTTTGACAGTGGGAAACAACCTGCTGAGCAGAACTTCGGTAGCAAAGAAAGTAATAAATTGGACAGAGATGGGAGATCAATATGCTGCAGAGAACAGCAAATAGAGCATACTGATGTTGATGTGGGCAGGTGGCATATAAGCACATCCTATTGCAGGCGTAGGACACAAAACACTATTTATCTATCTCCACAACACTGGGGTGCCTGCTGTGGGGTTGTGTGCCAAGTCTGCATTTCCATATGCCTCATGCCTCCAGGTTGCCACAAGCCTGCTGCCTATTTGTCCTGACTGAGCACTCCAACCGTTTGTGTTATTACCATTAAGTGAATCCAGGCTCACAGACAGGCCATCCTGAACTGAGTGGAAAGGACTTGAGCTGTGTAATGAGAACCACAGAGTACCAGGCATTTTGACAAGTTATGAGTAAATTAAAGTAACATCTACTTGCATTTATTTTCAGCTGCAGAAAAGTTCAGAGAATCAACTCCTGACCCAGAGAAGAGTAAATATAGAAAATAGTTGTTTTGGATCAAGAACAGAACTTCCTGTGGAACAGGGCCTTTACAGCCTGTTTCTGCCTGTAGGGAAAGAAGTTTTATTCTCTCAATAAACTCTTTTTCCAGTTTTTCAAAAATTAGTTACTTTCATGACAAACATGCATGTTTGTGTGTCAGCCACTGTCATTCTGCCTTTGAAGAAGGTCCCAGGTAAATTAACTCCTTTGCTGGGTTGTCTGAACAATGACTCATGGAGAGACCAGCCAGTGTGTTAGATCAGAGAGTAGCACTCTCAGAGAGTATTGTGTATTTTTTTCCTTTGTGCTCTGTCTCTCATCCTTGGTTTCTGATTGAGAGCTATTGTCTCTCCTGCTTTCTCTGGACATAACTGTTCATTCTCTAAGCATTTGAGCCTGATAAGCTTTATCTGCTACAATATCTTGCATGCTCACCACACAGATTTTCCCAGGGTCTCTCTGCTTTTGTCAAAATATTTGCAGAAAATACTACACATCACTTCTGTCTCCCTTTTACCTTACATGACCTAAATTAGTACCTAGTTACACTCTTCTTAGTGGTATAGTGTGATGAAGGCAATTTATTTGCCATTTCCTAGCATGTTTGCTTTTTGTTAGTGAAACTGAGAGATACTAAAAGACTTCCAATTGGAGACATATAATTTTACCAGGGAAAAGATGAATAATCCTTTAAATCACATATATAGATATAAGTTGTTGCATATGGATGTATTTAAGCTTTTAGAGGGCTAGACATTTTTTTATAGTTAATGTGTTACTATGGCAACAGCAGTTCTTATTCTGGTTCTTTTTGACATTCAGGCTTTAACAGCAGGCAGAATATTGGATGGGTTGTTTGGGTTTTTTTTCCCTCCATCATTTTGCCTTGCTAATAACAATAAAAATTAAATATTGGGACAGATTCTGTTCATGTTTAGAGAGGTGCAAACTTGTTCTCAGCTGAAGAACTGCATAATTTGATCAGTAGCAGAACTTGGCTTGTCTTATATATATTGGGAAAATCTGTGGAGAAGATGAGCCCTTACTGTGCAAGCTTTCTGAAATGAGCAGCGTCAGAGAACTAAAAAGAAAACCTTGTTTTGCTTTTCTAGAAAACATGTTTATCTCAGTAAAAGTAAAGTTTGTTCCCATTCTGTCTTCTTTGCAAAACGGAAAGTAGTTCATGAATACTTGATTGAAAATACTGTTTGGTATCATGACTGGATGTTCACTGCTTTGTGGATTAGAACTCATGGATGTTCAGAAGTCTAACTAAGCGAATTGGGAAACACCAGGTAATACTTGGCAGAACCTGGTGATAAACTCAGGGAACAACCATTTGCCCCTGAAATTATGTTGATGATAACAATTTGGCCATGGTGACTGTAACAAGCTGCCCTTCCATACTGAGAAGGCTTATCATTCACCTAGAACAAAGAATGTGCTATAGGGAAATACTGTAACTTTTACCTGTGTACATTTTCACTGTTCGTAACACGCAGATATATGGAGCTATACTACCCTTCTGCTTCAGCAAACAAAAAATCTCTAATAATAACCTAGAAAAAGACATCTGTAAACATATAAAAACAATACCTGCGTATGCAATGCAATATTTTTTCAAGGCCTTTTATTGATAGTACAATAACTCTGTTCATATTTCTGGCAGAGCCTTTGGAGTACATAACACAGTATAGGAAACAGGTGGGACAGTAATTTAATATTCCTAGTGGTGTACTTTAATATCAGAAGGGGCCACTGAGAGTCTTCAAAGAAGTCTCAGAACAAGAACCATTTACTGAGATGATGTGTAGTGTCTACAAGGTTTTGCATCAAAGCGTGTTTTTAAAGACCACTGTAAAAGAGGAGAAAACACTACTTTTATTGGGAAATCTATCTTTACAAAGGAAAAAGTCCATTATCATTGAATTACCTAGGCAGCAGCAAAGAAACGTTCCAAGATCTGGGATGAGTTTACAGAATGGTAGGTAAAAATTTACCCACATAGCCCACATTAACACTGATGTCTGTCAAGTGCTGCTGTCCCCTACTAACTTATTAGAAAGTGATCTCTTCAATACCAGTTATATTGCAAATCTCAAGACAAAAAAAATGGTGACTTATTGAACTGATAGGTGAGGAGCTGGATGCTAATTTCCTGTTTCAAAACAGCAGGACCTGTATGTCTGATACCCTGCTATAGTAGCAGCACCACTGTAATAAGGATGACTTAGGAATCTAAGTGATTCGTAGGGCAAAATAATGTGTTTGTAGGCTATAAGGCATTGCTTATAGCTTAAAAAAAATAGACTTTCAGCCTTTCCTGTATGGCTGTGTGGGAAAACAGCTACTGCTTAAGTCACGGGCATGAGATCTTTTTGGCAACCTGGCAACCTTGTTTGCCTTCAGAAGACAGTGCTAATGCTGTCTTTCAAGACAGTATGGTTTCTTTCTCACCAGATGGTTTGCTTTAGCCTCCGTTTATATTCCCATATCTATTCCTGCACTGAAAGAGGCCAGGGTGAGGCCTTATTAAGGATTGGCGGTTTTATGAGAGAAATACACTGGATTTTTCACTTGGAAGAGAGTCTCCTTTATGTACAGTTATACTGTGAGCAGCTACCCAAATGAAAGGTGTGGTGGGATTTCTTTTTTATTGCCCCTCATTTCTTTCTGATTCAAATACTTTCCATTTGCTTACTCACAGCTCTAACCAACCCTCTAACCATCAACCATGAAACACAGCTTGCCAGTCAATGCCTCCCATTTAAAGAGGAAATGGCTCTGTCACAGACCCAGCAATAGGGGAACTATTTCTGTGGTCAGTGCCAGTACCATCCTTCTCTCCTGACAAACAGGCATTTTGCTTGTTTTGTCACAGAGCATTGCTTCAAGCTGAGAGCTAAAACAGCCTCATGGTTGCCATCAATATGGTATCTACACAGAGCTGCACAAGCCCTGTGATAACTATGACATTCAACTATCTCTATTCATCATCAACAATAAAAATTCTCTGACCTGTAACTATCAGTTGTTTGTATTTCTGCTACTGACAGGCAAAATTGGATATGTCCTAGCTCAGCATACCAAACCTGTGTTGCTTTTGCCAAATTAACCGGCCTTAAGGGAACTGGATAAATATTAAGATGTCTGCCAAACACCATTTGTGAGTGTTGTTGAGCCATCTCAGTGACTATCCCTAATTTATCAAACTGAAAGATTGGATTTATACAAGCAACAGCCAATATCTCCCTTGCAAATGCAGTAATTATAATAGAATATATATATTCTATTCTCTATATAAAGCCTATAAAACTCTGGAAAAGCTGTAATGTGGGCTTCAACCTCCCATACCTCTTCCTCCTCCTCTTCCTTTTTTGAAATCTTCTTTGTAAAAAAGATGGTAATATAACATTAAAATAGTAATTGTCTTTAAAATAATTCAATTTGAGATTCCACAATTGAGTAACAAGTCATGGTGTGTTTTCCATATTCAGGGTGAGATTCCTAGTAAGCTAATGCAAGAGCAAGGGAGCTGATTTGCAAATGGAGAATAGTGCTGTGCTGATTAATGCCTCCTATGGATGTCTCCACAAGCTTATCTTCTGCCAAAATATTGGCATAACACACTCACTCAGCAATCTGTCCATTGCAGGTAAAAAATGTTAATGAACATATGTTGTAGGTGATGTAAAACATCTACTCTAGATTACATTCAATAATCAGGAAAAAACCCAAACAGAACAATTAAAACTTTACAGCATAAAATTTTATTGCTTTTCTGGTATGAGGCAAATCAGCAAAGAAGTCAACAGAGTTTTTTGCTGTCTGAAAGGCATTCAAGGCATCTATATAATGGGATCTGCTCTGAGGAAGAGTAGCGGGACTGTGGAATGCTGAAGACCAGCCCTGCTACAGCATCACTGGGGCAAGGGCTGTTGCCACAGGGACTGATCTGGCCCTGGGCAGGATGGGGGATCCCTGGGCAAAAAGAAGCAGTAGAGCCTTCACTGCCCTCTGGACACAGACAGTCTGGTCCATTCGAAGCTGCAGAGATTTCTGAATCCAGCCTGATGCAGAGTTCAGGTCATATTTGGGGACTTTCAGATTTAAACTGAAAATAAAGAGAAAATAATAATTAAAAAATACCTGAGGCCAAGGTTCCTTTTTCATATGATAGCCTTCCTTGCCAGACAGGATATTCTAATAATGTTCTTCTGTTGAACAATATGAAACATCAAACAAGTTGCTTTACAATAACATGGGTGGATCTAACTGTCTCCATATGCACATTTTTACAGCATCACTGTTCAATTAATACTTTATATGGTACAAAAAGAATAACAAAAATATTTCATCTGGAAGTATGACCAAGATAGGTTTCTTTCTGATGAATATTGTGAGAGTATATAATACAGGACATAAGTCAACTTCTTTTTACAAAAATGTCTTTTGGTGTAATATTTTGAAAGTCTTATGGCTTTTATTGCAAAGACTATATCAAAGTCCTAGGAAGGGGAAATATGTATATGTGTGTGTGTCAAATCATCCTGAAATGCCACAAAGAGAGAGGGAAAAATAGAAAGTCATATTGCAGGATTGTTCTCAGCTTTAGCAATGAAATGAGTGTGATGTAACCTTGAATAGTTATAGGGTTACTGTAATAAAAAAGAAAAAAAAATTAATGGAGAAACTCCTGGAGTTCTTGACTTTCAGCTGTTAAAGTTATACCTTCTAGGAAAGAGTGGGAATATCTTATCATCACAGCAATAATAAGCCTCTACACTAGAAACATGAAAATGCATTAATTTTCAGCTATTTCTATTTCAATGAAGCCATACAGATCAGAATTATGGCAGAAAAACAACCCTCCATGTGACATTTCTTATTCTATGCCACATTTCACATTAACTCAGAGTGAATGATAAGGGCTATGGCTACCTGTAATTCCCAGTGATACTGCAGCATAGACAGTATCAGCTCTGTGGTCTCCTTCCAAGCACAACAAAGACCCTGTGGGTTAAAGGCCGCCCTGGGATTCCAGATTTCTGCATTCAGTGCTTGGCTCTATCACCAATGTGATGTGTGACAGGGAGTCAGTACACTCCACATTTTCTAACCATGAGTCAAAAAAAAAAGAATACTTATTTCTCTGTGACATTATGGTGAGACATAAAAGAAAAAATAAATCACCCATTAAGAAAATGAAGAACAGAGAAACAGACAGACAAAATGGAACTGAACTTCAACTGAACCCAAAGGTTATTCTTATCTCCAGATGGCTGCAAACACAGATAACCTGAAGCCTTCCTTTCAGCTGCAGTGCTGAGGCAGATCCCTTGGCACAGGATAGGTCTGAGTGTCCTCTCCCATGCCGATGTAGGACAAAAGTTGTAGAGCTTGAAAGGTCAGAGTAGCACATTGGACCTGGCCTACCATCACCCTGCCAATTCATCTCTTTCATGCAGGGAGAAGAATTGCTACAGTCTACTAAGTGGATTTGGGGAAGGCAGGCATCTCCTATACCTTGAATCTGTTTCCTGCAGGGCAGAACAAAACCATATTTGAAATAAAGGAAAGACAGCAGCTTTCCAGTTCCATTTTTTTCACCTGGAAGTCCACAGAGAGAAATATAGTGGGCTCAAAAATGCTGAAGTCAACAATGCAAAATAAAGCTGACTGATCGAGAAATTTTACTATGGTGAAAATGAATAAGGCAGATTAATGGTAAGAGTAAAAGAAGAAGAAAAATAAACCAACCCAACAACTATAAATCTAACTGGCTTCCTTGTGTTAAGGCATAAGCATCTTTTGATATGTATATGGACACTGTGTATGAGTAATTCCTGTTCCCCCGCGTGTCTGTCCTTAGGTGAAATTTATGTTGCACTGAATTTTTGTTTTGTTCTCTGTGGTTTTATAGTTTTTAGTTTTGCACTTCTGGGGGTTTCATTTATTTTGCTTAAGTCACAACTCTGAATTCCTTGTAACAAGAAGTGTTTTTTGATATGTTATCAAAAATGTAATGGGAAGAGTTTATGTTCTAACCATAGGCAAGATGCCAGAGTTTTGTCTGCTCTGGACAAAAAGTATGGCTCTAAACAGACCTGATGAAACATTTATTTTCTTCTCCTAGCAAGAGTATAAATACAACTGCATATCTTTTTAGGCAATAAAGTTGAGGTACCCCAGAAATAATCTGAAATAAAATACCCCATTAAATACCCATTTCATGACATATCCCATGTTCAATACAGGGACTGAACTGTGCAATTACAAAGTCTTTTTACTGTGCTCTTTTGAATCCCAGTTCTAGACATCTCTAATACTCAAACAAGGTCAAGGTGTCTAGAAAAGTCACCTGAAAAAACCTTCTGCATCACAAGAAGAACAATGCTCTTTCATTTCCTACCTTGGCCTAAAGTTAGAGTGAAGCTGAAGCGGAGGAAAATAAATAATTTGGATTTTTTTAAAACTGAATAAGAATATATTTTGTATGTTAGACATTTTCTAATTCAGCACTTCTCTTGAATATTTCAGTCGAAAATTTATTCTCCCCATCCCAACATGCTTGGGATGGGCAAGCTACAATATGTGAGATATGCACTCCTCAGCACATTTCAGAATGAAGCCTATCTGTCTCTTTCCTTGGCCCAAGTTTTCTGAAATCCAAGTCCATATTGCATCTGAGTAGACATTTTCCTCCTGCAGACATCTGTCTGCATCTCTATTGCAGTAAAGCTGGTGGTGTAAGTCATGTCATACATTTGATCTGCTCGTGCATTCTCCTTCACATAAAGAACAGAGAGGCCACAGGGAGAAGACTGCCAGGAAAGGTGTTTGCAACTACAATATACTGTCATCATGAGGTTAAAGCAGTCCTTTGAAACATAGCCAGGGAAAGCAGGCAGGGAGGTGAAAATGAAAGCCCTGCCATTGGCGTCATGCAAGCCTTTCTTCCCCTTCAGTAGAGTCAGGGCTTACATAGAGAGCTCCAAAAGTTTGAAAACTTTAACTATTAAAACATCCTTAATTCAGATGACTATGGAGAGTTGGTCTCTATGTCATCCTAGTCTTTTCTTTTCCAGGAAGTAGGAGATTATGCAACTGTATATAAATTTTGCTCCTTGAAAATCTTCTGCTTTGTCACAATTGAAAAAAGTATCAAGTCTGTGACAGAAACTGGTGAATGTGACATCTGGTGTGACTCTTGGTGA
The DNA here is from genome assembly GCA_013398175.1 of Climacteris rufus. Taxonomy (NCBI): domain Eukaryota; kingdom Metazoa; phylum Chordata; class Aves; order Passeriformes; family Climacteridae; genus Climacteris; species Climacteris rufus. The sequence continues at coordinate 399,725 of VZRZ01004630.1, read as the reverse complement.
ATGATGACTTTAGATCCCTCTCTCTAACAGCAGAGCATGCTTCAGCTGCTCATGCATTCTGAACTAATGCAAATACACTGGGATTATCTGTCAGGTTTTGGTGGTGGCTGCTGCTGGTTTTTACCCCTTTTTCACACATATGAAAGAAGATGGTAGAAGTCTTTTAAAATACACTATATAATCATGCCAGAAGAAAACATACATTTTTCCAAAGCAAATACAATCTTAAAGAAGATTTCAACAATTTCAACAAAATATAAGTAGGATTGTTCCCATCATGGCAAGTTTTTCTTAAAGGTAACACCATGCAATGGAGTGGTGGAGACCATCTGGTCCATCTTCCATATGGGGACAGAAGTGACCAGGGCCACTTGAGGAACTCGAGTCTTTATTTATGTTAATTTAACTCTTTATAAGACTCAAAAAATACTCTTTTTCTCCTCAAGTTATTCTTAACACTTAAAAATCAGGATTTACAAGTGGATTTTTAGCACTTAAAATGAGACTCCTTACATGCCAAGAGTAGAATGGCCCATGTTGGCCCTTCCTGAATGCAGCAAAGGAAGCAGAGTAGCCATATGGCCCAAAATTTGATCAAAGCAGCTCTGAAACGAGTTGTTTTCTGGATGAACACTTCTTGTAAGTATTTCCTTCATTATGTTTTGCTGTGCAACTAACTTTCCAAATGGGGTTTGTCATAGCAACAAAAATACATGGCTATGAACTCCAAATGTTGTCATTCTATCTCTGCTTTTAGTGGGATGGCAGATGAGACAGGACATACAAATAGCTGTGCCCTCAAGCAAGCCAAGCCACTGTGCTTGAAAAATTTCTCTTCAACAGAGTGAAAATATTCCCCAGCTCTGCAACGTTGTTTAATACTAATTTAAATACAATTCTCCAAGGCCAAACCAAATGTCAATAGGACTTTTCTTCTTTTTAGTCTTAGTCTACCGAGCTTGTTCCCAGTTCTGATCTACATTCCCTATTTACTTTACACAAAAGTAAAACAAAAGTAAAAATCTAATCCAGCTCAAAATATATTTGATATTACATCCACTTGGAATTACAGTAAAGAAGGAAATATTTCCTTCATAATATTTCATGCTATTTTTCTTCAAACTTCTTCAGCTGCAGCCTCTACTACAGAAATGAAGACTCGTTTATCTGTACCACGGACATGCCTTGACACCTCTTAATTCTCAAGAATCTTTCACCAGAAAGGTAAAAGGGAATTTAAACCACTGGGAAAACCCCAGAACATTTGTTGTGTATCTACGGAGTCTGATTCCTAATAGAAATGAGAAAAATTGGAGGTGATATTTTACATCAGTTCTTCAGCCATAAGTACATCGAAAGAAATGGGGAAAATTTTGACTGTTATTTGTCATTAATAGCCTTCTGTGGAAGTGATCTTCATTCTTCCTCCTGAAGTTTGTACTTTAGGATGAAGGTGTTTACAATACCCACTTGATTGAAGCACTGTCTAGTACTTAAAATGGACTCTGAATTTTGTGTGTGCGTTTTGTAGTATCTATTAATTGATTGCTTCTTCTAATATCTAATTGCCTTAATTTCTTATGTTAGCTTTCAAAAGAAAAACGTTTTAAAACAACAGAATCTGAAGTTCTTTTGGACTTGTCATCATATTTCTACACACACGAAAATTCAACACAAGAATCTGGTAGAGTCTATGAAGTATTTACAGCACTTCCCTACCTTTGGAGTTCTGAGACATACAGAGCCTTACATGCTTTTTTTCCCCCTACTTTATAAGACAAACTCTTCCCATTTTTTAACATATCTTAACAAACCTACAGTAGACTGACAGGTCATCTGTATATTAGGATATGAGCCTGTTTAAAAAGATGTTTACATGCAGAATCAATACATACTGGATTGTATACGAAACAGACTTCAAATGAGTCTTCACCTCATCAAGCTCAGCATATGGCAGAATTACAGCACACAATAGCAGTTCTCATTTAGTGAAGTATAGCTTTCCAGGGATTCCACCGACCCTGTTTCTTGTGTGCTTTTCCTTGGTGGTGTGGCCAATGAGAAAAAAAATTGGGGTTTCTTATTCTAAGGAGAGCAGTCTTCAAATACTTAGGGGCATGCACTGTCTGCATCTCTACAGTAAATACAAATATAACAATGTAAGGTGGTCATTGCACAACTCTACAAGTGAGGCTAACAAAGCTTGATAAAGACTTGTTTGAGAGGCTGCAGCATCTCTGGGAGATGCAGGAACAGGCCAGATACAGTTCTATCGTACAGGAAAGATTGGTCCTGCTATGGAGTAGAGAGCTAGACAGGATTGCTCTAGAGTTTTTTCCTATTTTGTAAGACTTCTTGTCTCATGTTTCCATAAACGTAATCGATTTTCTTTATGGAAACATAAAAGTACCTGAGTTACTTCTGCTGTGTCCTGATTTACTTCATGTCACTAGCCTGGAATGAGGTTCACACACACAAAAAGTATAGAGATAAAAATTAAAAAAATTGTTTTGCTAATCAACTGCTCAACTGGTGTCTTATTTCTACAAAACAGTGCTTCAGGTGCAATTTAAACTACACCTCTATTTTTTTTTCTCCCTATTTCAACTATCAGTTCCATGCAACTACTGCTACTCTCACATCTGTGATGAAACCACCAGCAAGACAAGAGCTTGCCAAGTGCTTATATCTCCTATCCTAAAGTTTTCTAGGAAAGAAAACTATTCTCTGTCTTCAAATTCAGCATAAAGCACACAGGAGGTTAGAATGGGCGAGAGGTCTTTTGAGAGTATTCTTCAGATTTTCATTAATTTTAAAGAAAAGGTGCAAATGACAGAACAAGTGTGTTGAGGTGTGTTTGAGCATCCCTCACCCGAAGTTTTTTCCTCAGAGCTCTGAAGACATGATATGCAAGTGCTGAGCAAGGTTTCAGAAACTGCTGGCAATGTGCTGCAGTGCATTTATTTCCTTTGCATGGGCTTATTACCAACTTTACAGATAACTTGTGACCTGCTGTTTCCCTTCAAGACAAGCAACCAAAGGGAATGTAGGCCCTTAATAACAAACAATCCATTTTGCAAAGGAACCTCAGAGTAGCTTTAACAGGCAATAGGATTTCAAGTGTTAATGCTTTGAGGATGCCCAGGAAACATGCCCACTACATAGTTTTGGGTGTTAAGTACTTAAAAAAAAAAAAAACCAACAAAAAGAAGAGACATTTTGGCTGTCGTTAGGTATGAGCCATAATAAGGTTGTTTCTGCCATTTGTTGCTAGACAGAAACCTAAAGCTATTCCGTGAGATTATCTGAATAACTTTGTCTTTAGAAAGCAGCTGTTCAACAGATGTTCTGCAACCCATACAGTAAAATTACAGGTAGTTATATTCCTTTTTTTTAAAGCCACAAAATGTCAGAGTAATGATATGTTTGAAATCTGACTTTAACTATCCTCTTAATATTGCCTTCTATAGGAAAATACAAAATCAGTAACATTTACAGTGTAGTATCCATAAGCAGTCACATAAACCCATGTATGCATGCTAATTACTTTAAATAAGTTGGGAAGATTCCTTGCATGATGTGCTGGCTACTGTGAATATGTAACTGATTAATCTATGAAAACTCTCCTGTGATTCCAGAAATATTTGCCTGCAATATTAGGATTCATTCTGTAACCATCAACAACAGAAGACCAAACAATGTCATCTGCCTAGACTTCTGTAAGGCCTTTGGTGGTGTCCCACACGACATCCTAATTTCCAAATGGGAGAGACATGGGTTCAAAGGGTAGGCTCCTTGGTGAATAAGGAATTCACTGGATGGGCACAGCCAGAGAATTGTAGTCAATGGCTCTATGTCCAGGCTGAGGCTGGTGCCAGTGATGAGTGTTGTCCCTCAGGGCTCTGCCTTGGCAGCAGTGCTCTTCAACATCTTCGTCACTCATACAGACAGAGGGATTGACTGCCCTGAGCAAGTCTGCAGAGGACTGGAAGCTGAGTGGGATAGTTGGCGCAACACAAGGATGAGATGCCATCCAGAAGGACCTGGGCAAACTTGAGAAGTGGGCCCATAAGAACCTCATAAAGTATCAGCCCAAGGGCAAGGTGCTGCATCTGGGTCAGGGTAATCCTGGGTATGAGCACAGACTGGGAGAAGAACTCATTGATAGCAGCCCTGTGCAGAAGGACTTGGGGATTCTCATGGATGAAGAGCTGAACATGAGCCAATAATGTGCACTGGCAGCCCAGAAAGCCAATCTTGTCCTGAGTTGCATCCAAAGTAGAAGCCAGCAGGGCAAGGGAGGGGATTCTGCCCCTCTGCTCTGCTCTGGTGAGACCCCACTGGACTGCAGCATCCAGCTCTGTGGGCCCCAGTACAGGAAGAACATGGGCCAGTTGGAGTGGGTGCAGAGGAGAGACACCAAGACGATTAGAGGGATGGAGCACCTCCTGTGTGGAAAGAGTGAGAGAATTGGGACTGTTCACCCTGGCGAACAGAAGGATTTGGGGAGATTTAAAGTATGTGGGCACACTGCTGGCTCATGTTCAGTCTGCCATCAACCAGCACCACCAGGTCCCTTTCTGCCTGGCCACTGTTTAGCCACTCTGTCCCCAGCCTGTGGCACTGCCTGGAGTTGTTATGGCCAAAGCTCAGGACCCGGCACCTATTAAACCTCATATCCTTGGATCCAGCCCATCAATCCAGCCTGTCCAGGTTCCTCTGCAGAGCCCTCCTATCCTCCAGCAAATTGACACTGCCCCCCAGCTTGGTGTCATCTGTAAATTTGTTGATGGTGGACTCAATCCCCTTATCCAGATCATCAATGAAGATATTAAACAGGACTGGGTCCAACACTGATCCCTGGGGACACCACTGGTGACTGGCTCCAATTGGATGCAGCACCATTCACCACCACTCTCTGGGCCTGGCCATCAGCCAGTTCCTAACCCAGCAAAGAGTGAATCTGTCCAAGCCATGGGCTGCCAGCTTCTCCAGGAGAATGCCATGGGAGACGGTGTCAAAGGCCTTGCTGAAGTCCAGGTAGACACATCCACAGCCCTCCCCTCACCCACTAAGTGGATCATCTAGTCATAAAAGTAGATCAGGCTGGTCAGGCAGGACCTGCCCCTCCTAAATCCATGCTGGCTGGGTCTGATCCGTGGGCTCTCGTGTATGTGTCATGGGATGTCCGTCAAGATGAGCTGCTCCATGACCTTGCTAGGCACTGAGGTCAGGCTGACAGGCCTGTAGTTTCTCAGATCCTCTTTCCAGCCCATCTTGTGGATGCGCGTCACACTGGCCAACCCCTAGTCATCTGGGACCTCACTGGTGAGCCAGGACTGATCATAAATTATGGAGAGCAGCTTGGCAAGCTCTTCTACCAGGTCCTTCAGTACCCTTGAATGAATCCCATTTAGTCCCAGGGACTTAAGAGCATCTAAGTGGCTCAGCAGGTCACTACTTACTTCCTCCTGGATAACAGGGGGTCTATTCTGCTCCCTGTCTTCATCTACTCACTCAGGAGGACAGTTGTCCTCAGAATAACCAGTGTTGTTGAAAATTGAGGCAAAGAAAGCCTTAAGTACCTCAGCCTTTTCCTCAACTTTGGTGACTATATTCCCCGCCCCCCATCCAATAAAGAATGAAGGTTTTCCTTGCCCCTCCTCTTGCTATTAAGGTATTTATAAAAACCATTTTTATTATCCTTTACAAAAATAGCCAGATTAAGTTCTAATTAAGTTGTGGGCTTGAACTTTAACAGTAACTAATAAAACATTTGTGAAGCCCCTACTTCCTATTATAGTGGTTGCTGCTGAAGAGACACTTGGTATTTACCTCTTCAGCTGGTCTCTGACAGGCAGACTGAATTTTTTCACTGTTCTGTGTTGCTGCTACAGGAAAGGGTGCAGGGTATTGCAGGGAAGGTTGCAGATGTAAAAATTGTGGTAAGTGTAGAATATTTGCATGGTGTAGATCAGGGGTCAGCAATTGGGCTTTCTCCTGGCACTTGATCAAAAGAAGCATCCAGATTTTGAGCCTGATCAAAGCTTGTCAAAGAAGCAGGTTGTAGTTCTACCTTCAGGACCCCTCAAACATCCTCAGGAGCATGACAAGGCCTCCCCCACAGCTTGTAACAAGACAAACACCACCCATGTGCACACACCTCTAGCAGAGGAAATTATCAGGGTCAAGCTTTAATGCAAGGAGTGCATATGCCCGAAATGTCATTATACCATATATAACTGACAGTAAAAATGTAATTAAATACTTGTGTTACTTGGGTAACTTTCAGTGGTCACTAAAGCAATCTGACAGAGGAATTATCTTACAAAAGAGGAACCAGTTGAAATATTTAAACTTCCAAATCTTTACCTTATATGTAGAAATAGATTTTCTTTTATGTGTAGTTTAGCAGGACGTTGAGGTGACAGCTTCCAGGCTACACAGTCAAGAATGAATAGTCCCAACAGATCTTTTTCCAAGCTCAAACTTGTTATGCCATTAAATATTTATGTAAACATACAGAAGGGACAACAGCAGCTCAGAAGCACATGGTCCTTAGGGGTTAAGTTCCCTAATACTTGATAAACATGAGTTTGTGAGTAGTGTACGTGAACAATTTTAAGTTTCTGTATCTGTGCAATCATGAAAGAGAGGTGAAAAATTTCCCAGGAAATTTTGAAGAAAAATGAAGAAAAATGAAGAAAATGAAGAAAAACCTTCTTCACTGACAGGAGGGGGAATGGATGCACAAATCACCACACGGAAGTCACATTACAGCTCTGTTGTTGCAGAATCTCCTTCTGTTTACTGGTGCACTGCAGAAAATACCCCTAGCAGCTTCATTACCTTCAAGATAGTAGAGGTGAGGATAGCAAATTGTATAAACCTAAAGAATCTGCTTACAGGTCACAGACCTGAATAATGCTCCTTTAGCCATGACAGAATAAAAAGAAACCCCACAAATTGTTTTAAAACCAGCAAAAAAAAGCATGTGCATTTATTTCAAACATATATCATCCACGGTTACGTTCACCTTGCCATCTACTTCTTTCTACATATGGGGTCTTGTGGGTCTTGACATCAGCATGATTTCCCTTTCCAACAGCCAGCACCTCTCTGGAAAGAGAGACTCCCTTTGTTTTTGTCAGTTCTTGGGCTGTTGCCCTTCTAGACAAAAACAGTCCAATAGTCTCAGCAGGAAATCACGCCAGTCGTGTCGGAGCCAGCCTATTATCCTATTGCCGTGGAATGGCTTATCTTGAGTCATTGTTTCCTTACAGCCTCTTTTCAGACTTAATCAATGTACTCACACAGAGAGTACCCCATAATAAGGTCATCAGTGTTTTTATACATTTTTATGGCCCACTCAATATCCATCACAACAGTTAATTTGAGAGATTTCTGTCATTGTAGAGATGGGCCTTAAGCCCATAGCTTCTTGGCTGAACTAAAAAATATATTTTAGAAAGACACCCAAAGCTTAAATAATTTTTGGAAAATATGATCAAATACTTCATAAAAACAAATGTGTAATGAGGCAAAGAAATATAACCAGAAGACAATGAAAGACTGGGCAACCTTTTTTTCTTCAAGAGATGGGAATGTGATATTTGAGACAATAAATAATATTAGAAAACAATTTCAACAACAAAGTAATAAAAGGATCAGGAAGAATACCTTGGAGATCATCTTAGCTGAATCTGGTTTCAACATCAATTCTTGAGTGTACAGATATTACTCACTCCTGTCCTAAACTGCCCCTTCCAAATAAGACACAGTTCTGTGTAGCCCTATTAATCCCCATCCCCTCTCTGCTGATTAAATGGCTTAAAGAAGTTTATTTAGTCTCTCTAGCTTTCAAGATGAAAGGCTTTTTCCTCAAATACTGAAGGCTTGTAGATACAGAAGGTTCAAGCTTCATTCCATATACTAGACTGGAATATCCTCGGCCAAGGACACCCTCAGAATACAATCATCTGTGCACAGTGCACTGGGAAGTGCAAAATGAGAAGAGACAGGATGATACCACTTATAGTGACAGCTCTTTAATTCAGTGTATTATTCTTGCAACAGAGGTCTTCAAGATAAGAAAGAGAAAAGGAGAGGAAGGAAAGCAAAAGACAGCAACCTCTGCTTTGCTTTTCACCTTCATGCAGAGTAAAGGAATGAAGGAGAATCCACCCTCAGCCATTGACAAATGTACTAAATGGCAGGGCTGGTTAGTATTTCAGTAAAATTAAGGTAATACTCATGCAAAGGCTGTCACAGATTGGAAATCTTTATTCTGCATGGAAATTTCTTGTGTCTTGTGCCCTCTGGAGCATCTATGTCCTGAGATGTAAAGCTGGAGTGTTTTTTTGCCATTATGGCAGTAAGGTGCCCTCAATCTGCTCTGGCAGCTGTGGAAACACAGTATAAGCACCCTCCTCTGTGAGACATGTTCCTTGGATCACATGAAGGAGGTTGATAACACCTTTGAGAGACACAAGCTGAAAAGACCAGTCCTAAATTTACTGGATGAGAGAAGGGACCAAAAGTCAGAAGGTTGCTACCAACTTGGTAATAATGTTTTGGACAATCAGTGTAGTCAAAGGTAGGTGAGACAGAATAAGGGTTCCCAGTCTGTTGGTCAGAAGTGCTGATTTTCTGCTTGGTTGATCTTGAGTGAGTGTGCAGAGAGAATGAAAGGTGGCTGAAGTTCAACTGAGTAATGCAGATGTTGATTCATATTTCTTGACTGGGGGCTCTCTGAAGAAAGGAGTCTACACTTGATCCAACTCTTTCTCAGTGGAAAACCAAACAAGTCAGGAAGCAGCCACAGCTGCCTATGGCAATCACAGAACACCATCTGTAGCAGGATTCACAGCCACTATTTACATTTTACAGACTTTTCAGAGCAGATTAAAATATTTTCCTAGGTGGCTAGGAAAGTAGCATGTCCAAAGAAATCTCCAGATGAATAGGAAAATGACTTGCGGGATTCTAAATTTCTAGGAAAAAGAGGCATTCTATGCGGCGTCGCGTCCCGCTCAGCCCTGCCTCAGGATAGCTCGATGGAACCTTGGGGCTGGGAGCGCCGCTTATTCAGAGGGTTTGGAGCGATTCGATCTCAGCCAGGATCAAGCCCTCACACGGGAACCAGTGGCCCAGAATGTGGGCTCGCCAGAACCTCTCACGCTGTAAGCAGATATCCCAATGGCGCTGCCCCAGGCTAGGTAGCCTGCCCTCAGTAGGTGCAGATAGGAGCTCGCTGAGCGCATGGTGGTCCGGAGCACGAAGAAAAGGAGAGGGAGATTTCGGGCGGGGGCGTAGATGGTTTATTACAGTCCAAGAGAGACCAGAAATCTTCCGAATCGCGCACCAAACACGAACTTTTAAGGCACAGGAAACGGCGTCGAAAACACTAACATCCAATAACGCGGGGCTTACAGGGTGGGACACAGGAATAACAACCAATTATTAAAGATTACCTAATAACTGACCAATAAACTGCTAAACTACGAAGAAGTCTCTGGAAAGGGAGGCTGGGTTTGTGCTTCTCTCCACCCCAGGGGATGTCTAAGGGGTGTCCTGAGCATCCTCGGATCCCGTGTCACTCAACCACTGTATAACCAGTGCCTGAGCAACAGGCGGGGTCCGAGCCCCCCTGAGGGAAGGCACCACCACAATTCTAGACTAGTCTAACCTACCCAAAATTGTTAGATCTCCACATCACAAGAAGAAAACTTCCAAAAGGCTTTTTCATTCCTTTTTGTAATTTACAATTAAAGGATTTATCAATGAGAATTAGAAATACTAATGAGAAGATTTATTGAAGTACGATTAAGAACAACTGATAAAAATAAAAGCATTTTGGCTTAAATGTGAGAAATTCAAAGTTAAACCCAAGGATTTGTGTCAGGAAGGTATAGAACTCCAACACGAGGGCTTCATCTTGTCTGGAGGTCCCTGAGAAGAGGAATGAGAATCGCCTTCCGTAATACACTTGAATTTCTGCTTAGGCAAACCTGGGAATGTTGGGTTCAACCAGGTCCTCTCTCAATCAGTGCCCAGAAGCAAAAGTTCTGCCTTGGTGATAAGCTCTGGCATTTTTCAAGTAAGGGCAAGAGCATCAAGCTTTCACTGGCTGCATCAGTAGCATGCAGCTCATATTTATGCAGGGCTGGTACACACAGAAATAGGAACTTGCTTTTAGCATGATTTTAATTACGCCTTCTTCTGTCAGCAGGTAAGGATCATTAGAGACAATTATACTGTTCTGTGAGGACATGCTGATACTCCATGCATATTTTAAGCTTTTATTTCTTTAGTTCATCTTCTCCCCAAATCAATAGGGTCACAAAACATGAATCTAACTGGCAAGCTTGCAAATTGACTGGACTGAAAAAAAAAGGTAGTTGCAGTGTTTATTATACACAGTATGCATGTGGAGCTATATTCAGAAAAAGTTCACTGTGATTACTGACATTTTTGCAATTCAAATTTTGCCCAATAAATCTCATAGAGGACAAGTAAGGAAATTTGTTCAAGAACCTTGCCATGTTCATTATTTACAACTGCAATTTTTTTGGATGTTCGCTGTAACTGAATCCCTGTTTGCCTCTATAACTCTCTAACACTTCCTAATTTTTGTTTCTAACTTTTGAAGGTTTTAATGACAGATAAAAAATATGAAATCCCTGTGATCATAACCAGCTCATATATGCAGGGAGAACACTCCATGTCAGATTAATTTTGGTATTTCCGCCTGAAAAATGTGAAAGAGGAAATAAAATGAAATGGAAAATTTAGAGAGAAAACTGTGAATGAAAACTTAAGAGTTCTGTGAGAGCTGCTGATTAGATAATTTGGTTTTCTGATTTTCCAACGAGGAAAGAAGATAACTTTGGCTAAAAACTCACAGTGGTAAAGGGAACTCTTTAAGGTGACAAATGTCAAGTGAAAAATATGATGATGGTAGAAACAGAAATGATGACCAGTAGAACTATGAATATTAAGATTAAATTTGAATATACTAGTCATTAATTCTTGCAGTATGGTAGCTGTTAATGTAGGAATCTTGATGGACAAAAGACAAAGGTATGACATTAATATTTCTGTTCTGCATTTGAAGAGAAACAGAACAAGATACTCATAAGAGAAAAGTGAGGTTGTAACCACTCTACTAAGCAGTATTCAGTAAGAGAGAAACTAGGAAAAAAATCATCAGACCTGAATATCTTGAATGCAAATTTTTTGCTGGGGCAACTTTATCTCAGGGGAATGAACTGTTAGTAATGCTTTGAATACTAGCAGGATTCAAGAATCCAAACACTGTGCAGGAGTCAGGGAGGGCAAGAGAGGTAACACCACGGACTACAGCAGATTCTGTTAATTCCCCACAAACTAAAGAGAAAATTTAATATAGTATTGCCCCAGTTGGAGGTATTCAAGGACAGTGATACAATTTATGTGTGCTGTAGGAATTAAGTTAATTTTTTAGGAAATAAGTTCAGTTAAACAAGTCTCACATGGCTGATGCCTGTTTACAAGGATGTTTCTACGCATGCAGATCATCTGCTGGCACATGTTAGAGGTTGAGAGAGTGAAAAAAGCAAAATTCAACTATGTGAAGTGATGATCACCTGTTCTGAGCTGGGCTTTTCATGCTCTAAAGACACATGTTCTCTGCTTTCCTCAGATTTTTGGGAGCTACTCACATATAAGCACAGCAAATTTAGTCCCCTGCTTGTCCTGGCCAAGATATGATCCGCAGCATAGACAGAGAGGCATCACTCACTTCATTAAATGATGCCTTTCAGCTTCATAAAGCCTTACCTAAGTGCTTTTGCACGTCTCTGCTGGGTGCTGCTCCAGGTGATGTCTGGATGATTTGAGATGTCCTACCACCTGTGTGAGGAGTGGCATCACCTCTGCATTTCAGAAGACACTGCACTTCAGAAGACTCTTCAGAAGATGAGAAGCTAATCAAATGTGCAGTACACTGCACTGTGAAATCCCGCCTCCCCCACCCCCTCCCCTGCAGTTCCTGGGGAAGTTTTCTACACCACCTTCTAGAATTACTGGGTTTGGTTTAGTTTTTTGTTTGTTTGTTTGTCTTCTCTTTTTTTTTTTTTCTTTTTCGATTTCATCTGCACTGTATGAACATCTGGGCAAACTGTCATTGGCACATTGTATTGAGGTGCAACTGGACCATAAATAAATACTAAAGCCTCTGTTTACACACACAATGAAATTGCAGGAGTTGCTACACCTGTCAGGTCTGCAGTAATCAGTCCATTAAAATGTAAAAGAAAAATATTTTAGATGGCATATTTTAGCAGTGATATTTTGTAGTCTCATACACCAACTTTAAAACTTCAGAGGTGACACAGAGAGAATACTATTATCATTAAGAAAAAAAAAACCAACAAAAAAACCACTCTCCAAGGACTCGTGGTCTACGTCAACGCCAATTACCCTCTGGGCATAACTATGTGCACAAGGTTCATCACAGCCAGAAACTTCAGCCAAAAGTTCTTTCCAAAACTGTGGATAATGCAATTTCTGCCAAATATAAGTAAAGACTTTGAAAACACAAATGGGTACAAGGCAGTTATCCTGCAACCACAGTCCTCTGAGTTGAGGCCTGAATTGGCTGGTTGCAACATTTAAAATGTTGACAGGGCTGCTCTTAAGAATCATGTATTTTTTTCAGTAATTTGCTGTCTTTTGCTACAAAGTCACAGCATCTTAGAAAAGTATCTGTAGTTGAAAATTCACTTAGCAGGCTTTACTGACAGCCAGAAATGTTCTGACATCAGTACACTCAAGATTGTGTTCACCTTTAACAATGGGAACAAGGAAAGATTGTCTCTTTTCCTCGTGGCTGTGGCAAAGTGCCATTTTATCCTGTAGTCATATTGAGTGCAAGCATCCTTTGGTCTGATTCAAAATCAAGGTCTTGATAAGTAACCTTGACTAAGTATTATAGAAACAATTTAATATCTAATGGTACCACAGTCTACTCTGACATGCATTTCTAGCTTCAGGTTGCAAAGATGTCTAATTTTCAAAGTAGTAGGAAGAAAGTCTCTTCTCCATCAGTTTGTGCAGTGAGGTCAAATTTCAATATAAAGTTGTAGCTTACAGAAGTGTAAGAATATACTAAGACATCAGAACAAAGAAGTAGCAATTGAAACTCAAATTCCATTTTCTGCTTATCTGCCAGGTCAACAGAGATGAGTAGATATAATTGCCATCACCTAATCAAAAATCATACATTCATGTAGTCCAAAAATATCAAGTCAGAGCAATCTGCTTTAAATTCCCTTTCTTCTAAGAGAGTTCTTGAACTCTTACCATGGGTTTTTGTATTAGCAGTAGCACCTTATAACCCTTTTGAAGCATGAGTGTATCCTATGATTTTCCAAATTGTCTTGATTTTTTTCTACTGGATTTCAACAGCTTCACTCTAGTAGACATAGACTTCTAAATTTGACCTTTATTATTCCATCTTCAGTTTTCTAGGTCTCAAATTCCCAATGAAGATAAGCAAACTGTAGATAATAAGTGATTATTCCTTCACATGAGCAACTTATATTCCTTTACGTCCTTATATCAAGATTGGCTTAGCTTTCTAATCTATCACCTCCATAATTTGACAGAGAGTTAAATTTATTTTCTATTTTTATTTTGCCAGCAAGTTTACCAAGACTGATCACCTTTCCAAACAGTGCTGGTTTTATCAAGAAATTCCAAATCAGTTCGAGTTACTTTGATTTTGCAGACTGGATTCTTTAATGTGTCACTGTGTGTGTGTGTTGTCATGCCCTGTCCACCACTCCAAATTTTATTTTCTTCCCTTTAACATTCTGAGTTTTCTTATAACTTTCACATTGAACTTCTCCTTTTCAAAGTCTCTACGTTTGTCTGTACCAGTAATGGCAGAATATAGTCAGAAAATTTTTGGCATGAAATAGAGGAGAACATGAGCTTATTTGTCTCCCTCACTTGCTAGCAGTAGTTTCTATATTAAATATGAAGCTGACATTAGAAAATGAGTATTTCACCCTATATGTGATTACTTGTTTCTGGATCCCAGGAAAGAAACACAGAAAGGGAGCACAGTGGTATTTGCTGGCAAAGAGGGTGTTGTCAGGGTTCTGCTCTGAGGAGCGTGTTCTTACTCCTGGGTCAGTACTCTGGTGTCAGAGACCACAAAGGAAATTTATAGATCATGTGCAATGAATTCCTGGAACCAATTCCCAAAAGAGAAAAAAATTATTACCAAAAACAGAAACAGGACAATGAGTAACTGGAACCTTTAAGCTGATCGAAGACAAAGCCAACCACTACCTACCTGGAGTTAGAAACACTTCTCAAGGACTTTTAGTCTCTTTATACACTGACTTTGCAAGAAAACTACCCCTAAGTACTGCAGAGATGGCAATGTTGTCAGAAACAGTATACCTTCAGTAAAGATTTTTTTAGAGTTTCCTGCAAATTGTGGTCTTTATATGCAGAAAGCATATATATTTTCTACAATGCAGTAAGCCAGCTTTCTCTCCACAATTACACCCTTTTCACTGCCAAGGAGAAAATTAAGCTGCTAAGAATCGAACTGGGGAGACCACAGAGCTATTTGACTCTCATCTTCCCATTTCCTCTGATCAGATTTGGCAGCTGGGGATGAATTGCATTAAACTTTGCCTGTATCTGCTGACCCAAACGGTTTATTGAGAAAGAATAACTTCATCAGGGTGGACAAAGAAAGACTGACACAGAAAACAACCCCAGGTTTGACTGAAGGTTCTGTCAGTGATACTTGTGAGATCCTGGACTGCAAGGGGAGTGATCAACACCACATTTCATTGAGGATTCAGAACCACTGACATAATCCCACTCTACCTTCTGCTTGCTTAGGGGAGATACACATTTGCTAAATCCTCTCAGCTCTTGACTGAAATACTTACTGAGGTCTGGTGAAACATAAAGCAGACTGCAGCCATGTCCACAGTATTCAACCCCCACTTGAGATTAGAGGGCTCTCTTGCTGGGGTTAGAAGGTCCTTCAGCATCTTGTCTGCAGCCTTCAACTTGTTCTCACCAATTCTGGTAACACTGTATAATTTTTTTAGCCATCCTAAGGGTACAAAATGTTACCTGAAGTAGCCCTAATGCTACTTGATGTAAGGAAAAGGGAAGCGCATCCTTTACCAAGGAGAATTGCTTGGTAATGGCTATTTGTGTGTCCACTGCTGCTTCAATATAGATAATGACAACAGGAATCACAGTCCACAAAGCTGATGATGGTCACCCCAGCAAGAGTCCTGCACACTCATCCCAGAGGCTGAGGAATACAAGCTCCTTCTCATAGACAGAGGTGCAACACTAGCTGAAGCCCAGTCAAGATTTCATTATAGCCTAGCATGAGATGATGCCCTCACGGCCACACACAGGATTTGTGATAGTCTGAAGGCGGCGAGGCCCAGAAAAGCTCCTTTTTTTATATTGCACTTATATTTTTGCTCACTGAAAAAAAAAAAAAAAAAGAAGTCTTGGAAATTATCAAACTCTTAAAATAGACTAGATGGTCTGCTTAAGGCCAATCCACTTAACAGTCAATATGATGTCTCCTTTCTAATTTTCTCTCTTTGTACACATTGTCCTTTTCTCCTTATAGTGACACAGGTCATAACCCATCACCTTCTTCTTTTCATGCAGTTTAATACACAACTTCTCTAAAAGTAACCGTTTCTACCTTGCACATTCAGCTAAATATCCCCTTCCCAGGCTTTAAGATTACTGCTATATATGGTCCTCTTAGTCCAACACTTGAAGTGTTGCTGCTAAAATTCAGATTTTCTTTCTGGGTTTGCCTGTATATCAAAATAAAAATCTTGTCTTTGTCATTAAGGCTTTCCTTAGTTTATTTTTGCCCTGTATTGCTGATTTGGGTGTTGATGTTACTTTCCTTTCTGTTACCCAAATCATCTTCTCTCCCAGTGTCCTTTCTGCAGTGGGGAGCCAATTTTCACATATGCCTCAGTGTTCCCCTTTACTGGGACCTTGTGAGCTTATGATGTCTAAACATGTAAGAAGTTGTGACTGTAGAACAGAACACTAAGAATGTGTGAGACACAGGTAACAAAATGCTGATCCTTCTTCAGTAATTCCATATCCCCAGGCACCAGGTCTTTGGCCTCATCCTTTGAAGAGCTCACACTCTGAAAGATACAAAGAGCAATAAGCCCTGCTACTTTCTAGCAGTCAATCTCCATTACTAATAAATACTTTGCAAAAGATAAACCACTCATATAATCTCATTACCTTCCCACCTTGAAAAAATATATTCAGAAGTCAAAATAAAAAGTTACCAGACTACAGAATCCACTTGAATATTCAAAAATCCATGTGACATAAGCATAAATATGAACACAGATGCACTCCCTGCAAAAAATGTTATATATATAATGCTGTTGAGAGATATTTGAAAATATGGATATTTATTTTTTACATACCATAAATAGGGCCCACTCTCAGATAACTAATATCAAATAATAACAACTTTATGAATACCCTGATAGCCTCTAGAAAGATTGATAGGATATTATCAAATAATAAGAGATTAACACATCATTATTTATGCCAACTAAGTCATTCCTATCATAGGAAAGGAAAAAAAGTCTAAAGATGGTGTAAATTAACATTGCATGGAGGATGCAGGTTTGGAGCAGGAACTATTTACATTAAGCAAAATTGCATGGCAAGAAACTTAGAGTTCTTAAGAACAGCCTTAAACTTAAACTTACTAGTTTGTACTAACCTGTCCACTAGTGTGTGTCTGTAAAGAAATAGTAAAAGTTTTGTAACAGTGACAGAGTTTCTACTAAAATTTTATTTTCCTCTGAGGAAATTTAATAGTTGTCACATTCCATACCAAAAAAAAAAAAAAAATTGCAATTGACTGCTTCGGGTTGTTTTGTTTTCAGACTTTGCAATGTTTTGGCTTATAAAAAGATGTAGAATTTCCAGACTATATAATATTGGATACTAACTGTGTTTCATCCCACGTGCTTGTAATCTGAACACATTTGAGATAATTTCTCTGGAAACAAGGATTCACTCTTGGTTTTCAGGCAATGGTGTCCTGTCCATTCTTGAAAGAGAATTCCCTGGTGTAACTGATGAGGTTAAAATGATTTAAGGATTTTTTGCCAGAGAAGAAATTCCACTTTCCATCTAGTTTAACATTCTAATAGTTATCTTTGGGGGCTTGATTCAAGCTCACTGCAGTCCATCAGGCTCTTTCCACTGCTCACAGAGCCAATAGCATCAAATTTTCATTTGGCTTTGGTCACTACTGCATCATTTTCAATATACTTTCTTCATAATTATACTCACAGCTAGTTTTATTTAGATCATCACTGTTTATACCATGATTATTTAGATTTTTCACTTATTAACATGCACAGCCATTGCTCCCAATAATTAATGCAGTACATCTGGGAGGTGTTCCAGACAAACCTATGTGAAGGCAGTCTAGTCCATGTTCAAATAGGTATCCTGCCATTTTACAAGAAGAGGTTTCTTTCTTTCTTGACTTTTCTATGAGGTCAATAATTTTCCGTAAGTTTATGTGAGGAAAAAGTTTGTTGAAACGATATCCAAGTCCTCTTTGTAACAATAATTTTCCTTTGCTGTATCTTGCCAAGATTATTTAAGCCTCCCAGTACATATTTATAGGAAGCCTGGACAAGGATGGAAGGAGGATTCATTTTTTTGAGATCTTGTTCAAGAGTCTCAGTACTTCATTGTTTTATTAAAAATTTTCACCCTGCTGTAGCTTTTAGATACCTGTGAGAAATGTGTTGTCAGAGTTTACTTCAGGGTCTATAGTACAAACATTTATACCTAACACAGTCATGGCACACACCTTTGCAGTGCTGGATATACTCCAGACCCTTCGACACCTGTTGGCCCTTCACCTGAGCCCTGCCAGCTTCTGAAATGTCTTTGTGCTCCCTGTCTCAGGGATAAGATTCCAAACCACTGCTGTTAAGCAGACACAGAGCTCTTCCAACACAGGCTTGGTAATGTTGCCTTGAGATGGAACCAGTAGAACATTTTACTGGAGGCTATGACATGGCTTTGACTCACCTTTGCCTTCAACTTTGTCCAGTTTCAAGTGCTGTGGATTTCACTGATATTTAATTTTCTTTGTTGCTTGTTAACCACTCTTGTATTCAGTACAGATCAAACAAAGGAAAATATATATGAAAGTCAAGACTAGTAATTTTGTCCGTTGTCTAGGCAGAGAGGTCTGAACACTTATCAGGAGAAGGCTATAAACTTATTTACAAGATTTTGGCATATGCTTAAAGCATTTCTTCTCATTACAACAGCAATAATGGAGCAGGATGAGTGCAGGGATCCTGAGTCCTATCTAGGACACTGAAACAGTCTCACCCTCTGAGTGCTGGCACACATCTTCTGTATGTTGACACGTGCCACAGTGTTTTCCAGCTAAACAACAAAGCAAAAGCTCTGGACTCAGCTCAAGCAAGAGAGCAAGCTTGGTGGAGCAGTGGGAGAGAGAGGTGGGTGGTGGAGAGAACTGGACTCTGAATCCTGGACTCTGAAAATCAGTATTTTTCATCAGAATACCTCCACAGATGGGTGAGTCCTGCTCCTACTCAAAATTCACTCAGAAAAAGCTGTGGAGAGGCCCTCACTGGCATGACACTCCATGCAGGCTGTGTTCCTTTAGGGATTTCCCAGCAGAAGTCCATCTCATCAGATAGTTTCCTAATGGAGCACAGGCATCATTCTTAATTTCCTACAAAGAAACTCGCAAGAGGTAAAGCTTTGAGAACAGCACTCTCCCTTTTCCAAACTGCATTCCCATCAGAAAACTTGGAGAAGTTATAATAGGAAAAAAAAAGTAATTTTTTTTCTTTAGTTGTGTGTTCTCAAAATGTTCTGAAGGGTTTATAAACCAGGGGATGCAGCTGTGCAATGGATAATCTGCATATTTACTCGTTCCCTGACTACAGGCCAAAGGCTCCTCTGTGACAACATATGAGTTCTGACTGGGCACCAGGTCTGAAAAATATATGTACGCATTGTCATTGCACATCTGGAATTTAGAACTGCTAATGGATATGCTGTGATAGAAAAGTGTCTGGCCAATAAATTTGTTTTATGTATTTATTTTAAAAAGCATTACCACATTTCTGGCTAGTAGCCTTTCATCCTCTAGACTTTACACCAGTGCATCTGGAATGCTAAGCAGCTCTTTCAGCGATGCAGCCATATCCCAAAAGGCAACTTTTAATTTGAAATAACTTAAAAATCTAATTATAAAGGAGGAAGACTTACATACCTAGCCTTTTATATAAGCTCCTACAGTCTCAGAAACCACAGGTGAAAATTCTCTCCCAGATTCTCTGACAACCTACTTTATTTTCCAGGGTGCCACTATGAACATGTGCAGCTGTCTCTGAATAATGTGTTTTGACCTCATTATGAGTGCAACTCAAAAGTGCAATTGTGAGCAGCTTTTTTCAAGACTAGCAGTGGAAGTCTGAGCATTTTGAGTTCCTACATGTCACTCTGACCCTGCCTTGTCACCACAGTCATCGAACCCGTGGGCACAGCAGATGCCAGAGTCCCTGTGCTATGGCTCACATACTGTAGGGGCAGGGATGCTCCATCTGACAACTCAGCCTCTCTCAAGTGCTGGCAAATATCAGTAAAAGAAAGAATCAGAGACCAGCAAACAGAGAAAACTGCAAGACCACTGCCTGTCCAGGCATGCTTGTAGGTGGCCACCAGAAAATTACATTCCAAGGTGATGTACAGAATGCATTTCAGCCAAATTAAAGGCATGTCCTGTTTATGGACCAGCTTTACATCTCTGAAGCCCTGGCAGGGACACCTTTTGACGCACAACACTGTGAAATGCTCCCCCACATACAGGTAGTCTTTCATTTTATTAATATTAGCTTCTATAAAGCTCATACACAATGTGCTCTGTGCACAGAGTATTTTTAGGTAGGAACCAGCTCCAAGCCAATGGCAGCAAGAAGCGCCCATGTATGCTTAAGTGAGGATTTGTAGGGCTGGATTACTGAAACCCTTGAGAACCAGAGACACGTTTTCACTTTATTCACTCAAGATTAGGAATTAGGCTCAAACTGTGAAATTAGGTGTAAAAGATCAGCTTTTTATGATCAGGTCACCCAGATGGCTTAATGGCAGCGGTTTTGATGTCCACATGGTGGCATTGCAGGTACAGAGAGGATATGAGAAAACCAACTCATGATCCCCCTTCCCACCCAAGCTCCCATGATTGGCTTCATCAACAAAACAAGAACCAGCCCAGCCAGTGCTTTATAAAGCTTTATTGCAAGATGTGTTTACATAATGCTGTAGAGGTGAGCTTTTTTAACTACTTATATCAAGAAATTTTGGACACAGGTCTGCGGTCAGTTTTCCATATTGACCCTGCATGGCACAGAAAAAAAATAAAAAAAAAGGTGTGATTGAATCTTTCCAGACAGTAAAGTGGGAAGAGAGGGGGAAGAAGAGGCAGATAAAACCAAATTCCACCCCCAGTTTACACTAAATGTGACACAGCTTCTGAAGGATCAATACAAACGGTAGGTGAGCTTCATGTGTAATAAAATCTTAACAGAGTAATTCAAGTTTTTTTATGAAATAAAACAGAAACAAAAATGCATTTTCATGGACAATTAAATTTAACATAGAATGAATTCACCTAAAATGAGAAAACAACAAACAAAACAAAAAACTCAACCAAAAGGACCTGTAGATAATATCTCTGACCATGCATGGCTTGTTTTTTAAATTACAATTCACAGAATAACACTGCTGGAGAGCCTATTTTACACTATGCTACACAGAACATGGAAAAACATGAGTAGTGACATTTACACAATTTTACAGTATTTCTCCTTTGTCTAAGAAACACGTCCTTTTCTACTTTACATTTTTTTACAATTCCCAGCTCACAAAAAAAGGACACTATATGCGCAAAGACAGTCTTTAAAAAGGAGAAATGCATCCAATGCTACAAATAAACCTTTTCTTTCACAGAAGCCTCTGTATTAGATAGTGATTAAACAAAATATATCTCTATCTGCCACTCAATGTGAAATGGACTAATTAGAAATAATTTTAATTCTTTTTTTTTTCGGCGTAAACATAAAACTATACAACATCTCTGAAACTCCTCACATTACTTGCTATGTAACTATTAAACTGCTTGCCAAAAAATTATTGGGATCCCATCTGAAATGCCAATAGAGCCAGTTGCTGGCCCAGTTGAAGCAAAGAAAGGTGGGCCTTACATGCTATTCAAGTGTTTGCGAATGATTTTCAATGGTAACCTATAACCAAAGATTTTCTCTTTCAAAAATGCTTCAGTTTATTTTCTTTCAGAGCCTGTAATTACCCAGTGGTTTTTCCTGCAGAGAAACATCAACAGTCATAGCCCTTCCAGCTTAGACAAGTGTTTCTTGTGTCCCGATGCTGGAAGCACCGAGCCACCATCAGGCTGGGCATGCACAGCCTGCCTCAAAGGTAATGAGAGCATCAGGGCACGTGCAGTGAGCTACAGGAGTGAAAAGGAGAGAGGAATATGCACCTGCTTCTGTCCAATGCCATGTCCCTGTGCATCCTGTTGGTGGAGGCAGGCAGTGCGTGCGCCTGTCCATGAACTGCAGAGGAAGGATGAAGGGTGAAGGTTATGAAACTGGTAGGCTGCCGCCTTGTTCCCGTTTCATTTCAGTGACATCAGAGCATTGCAATAACCACAACCACAGAGCATACCTGAATCCAGACTACTGCCATTAGACACACGGCTCCCAAAGCATTTTGGATGGCCAATTGCTGTTGTTACATCCCTAGGGAGGCTGCTGCAGGGCAGGTGCCTGACAGAAGGAACCATTTACTGCACCTACAGTGGCATCATACCCCTCACAGTTGCAGTGGTTGTTGAAGTCCTCAAATGTAACTTCTCAATGACTTTTAATGTTGGCCAGGGTATATTTAGAGCACAGCACACCAGGGATTTAAGGTGCTGTCCTGCAGAACCTTGCAGGAGGCCCCTGCTGTTCACTGACATCAAGACTCTGTTAAATTGGGACATTAACTCTTGATATTCACATACAATTCTCTATTAAGCTAAAGCCAAAGTCTTGCCTATCTATAAAACTGATGCCTTACTTTGCTGACAGAATCAATCACTACAGAGATTTACTAAAAAAGGGTGTCAAAAGAGAAAAAGAAATGTATTTTGAAAACCATGTTTCATGCTGCTTCCAGTATTCATCGAAGCAAGAAGGGCCCTCATTAAACCACCATCTTTTTTGTTGATTTTGGATTATGGACAGGGATCTATCAAACAGAAGTGTCACATGTAGCAGCCAAGAGGCTATAAAACATCTGGAATCCATGAGTCTGGTGCCTGGCCTGACTGAAAGGTGAAGAGTGATGAATTTAATTTTTGTGAGGAATCTTTTACTCTCAACTGTGTCACACGAGCATTCCCTGGGGGTGTTTCTTCACTTCAGCCACACAACTACTACTGAGCATTATCTTTGGTTGGGAGTGAGATAATACAAAGTATTTGTATGCAGTCTGCTTTTGAACACCAAGTGAGATGAAAGAAAATTAGGATAGCTTCCCAATGGAGGCTATTTCATGTGCTAAAGTTTACCTCAGCATCCAGATCAGGAAGGCATTATGGTGCCAGTCAGACAGACAAGTTATTGGCAGGAAATAAGTGATGGTGTGACCAGCAGTGACTCTGAGAGCTTGGTGGAGATGCAAAACTCTGGGCACTGCACTTGCAGCTGGTACTATGGGAAAGGGAAGAGAGGTAGTTAGTATGGCTGCAAGTATTTAAAAAGTCTTCATGGATCTCTAAGTGAGAAATGGGAACAGGTGTTACTACATTGTGTATCCAAGACTTTTATATTTGTTACAGACCAATCCATACCTCACAAATGTCTTAAAACAAGGGTTACATCTTTATGGTGGGCTCTTCCAATGGTGGAGGGGCAGGGTAACTCAAAACCTGAAGGTTACAACCTCACTAGATAGAGAGAGAGAGGCTACAGATTTAATTAATTCCTCCATTTCATCTGGAATCTACTAGTAAGATGAAGTGCATAAGAATATTTGTGGGAACAAATATTATTCCCACAGTCAGGACATGCTGGCAGACTCAAGGAAATACTGCCACCTTATAGAATAGCTGGTCACTTTTATCAGGGCCCAAAGTGGAAATCTTTTCTGTAGTTACTGCATTATACTGTGTCTGATGATCTTGTTGTAATAAGCACTGAGGACAGTGGAATTTATCTGACTGTCTACTACTGCATAAACAAGACCAAGTCACTATTCAGAAAAGTTGGTATCAGTTTTACAGATAGAGAGCATAAACAAAACCAAAAGTAATGAAAAAACAGACAAGGAAGAATATGTTTCACATGGAAAACATTTGCATCCAGAGAATGTGAAAGAAACTCCCTTTTTTTTTTTTCCTCTGAACTTATTCTATTCCATGTTATACCCCATATTTAATGTTCTCCTTGATAAGGAGCATATCAAGTTTTGAAAAATTTTTGCACAATTCTCACACAATTCTTGGAAAATACGTATGCCCAACTATTAGCAATTCATCAGCTATATTATGTTTTAGAGACAGATGCTGTGGTATGTCTAAATGAAACACAAATTTGTTCCTTGGTCATCAACAGCCAAGTGGTCACCAATTTTGCACATTCAGCATATTTTAACTAAAATATTCAGATTTAAAAACTTGTTAGATTTTCTCCCTCCAATCAAATACACAGGATCTCTGTCAGCATAAATGCACTTTGTTGCATTTTTGCTTCTTTTATTATTTAATAAGTAGCACAGTTTAACATGACCATTACATTCAGGGTGTCTTCCTCTTGTTTCAAACTTCAAACACCTCCACAAACCCTCATTACCTTCATGTCTTTGTTCTAAGCTTCCTTAAGAGAGATTTTAAAAGTCCATAATGGTGAGCAGCACAAAAAGATTCACTTTAAAATCCAGATGCTTGTAGGTCTCACATACTTTAGAGTGAAATTAGTTATATGCCACTTCTGTTTCCTAACCAGCTTCCTCCTTTCCATAGCTTTCAAATATACGTCTTCTAATTACCCAACTACTGCCTTCTGTCTACTTGTAAAATTGGCTTCTTAACAAATTGAGGGGAAAACCACATCAAATTCAATGCTGCCTTTAGGAACATTTGCTCATTAGTGGCTTTTTACTCCATGGGAGATCCAAGGCATCAACAGGTAAAGAATGAAATGTTACAATCAAGAGGATGGACAGCAAGACAGGATGTTAAACCACAGGTCTCCCTGCAGTGTTGTCAGCTACCTGGCTCTCTCACTACCTGGATGTTGTGCTCAGTGCAATGTGATGGATGACCAAGGTACCTAAGGTTTATTGTGTTTGGTTCAACTCTCCTGAACAATCTTCAGTGATTATCCTGTCCTTAAAGGGAGCAGAGTAGGATAAATTGAAGTGCCTGACCTAGCTTGGGTGACAGAAGCAACACAGCTATGACATTAGGATCCCAGCACAGACTATTATCTAACTCTATTTTCCAAGAAGGTTTTGCAGCCAAAATCCAACCCTGTTACCATGACTAAACTCTTGCAGTTCTCCAGTTAATCAGCTTGAAAAAAGTCTCAGCTGTTACTGCTGTGCAGACATACCCTTAATCTTAGAGGCTAAGGCAATGGAAAGAGACAATCTTGTGCATCTTTGAGGATCAATTGGCCATATACAGACTTTGGCTTAAAAAGTTCCCTTTTATGTTATTATTGTTTGCCATTCTCTTCAGAATACTTCAGCACTGGATGGGGTGACTGTATTCAATTCATCTTCACTGCTGTATATGTCCTCCACTTAAAGGCAGTATAGTTGACTAAAGATTCTTCAAACATGCTCAGGGCAGTTATAAAAGTCAGTTATAAAACAGTGAGATAAGGGTAAATATATTGGAGTTGTTTACCGTCGTATCCACTCCACTTGTATAATCACAAAAACCCAGTAAAGAACAGCAAAAACACAGCAGGCTTTTTAGCAGGGCTATTTCATATTCAGATTCATTAATTTGAAATAAAATCACCACATTATCTTGCAGCAGAGAAAAGCAGCATGAAGGGCACAGGCAAATGAACAAAACTTCTTCATCCTAGCATCCAAATGCATTTATCGAGTATGTAAAATTGTTGACACAGATCTCTCCGAAACTGTACAAATGCAGAGTACAACCATAGCTCAACAAGAGGGAGGAATTGTGTTCTCTCCTCTGTGTGCATGCTGCTGTGTACAGTATGAGTGTGTATTAATACACATGAGTTCAGGATCCTAAACTTTCCACTTGTATTGCAGGCCATGGCCTACCCCACAGGGTGAGTCACACTGAACAACACTGAGTTCCTGCAAAAAAAGACATTCTTTTCCTCCTGTCCAGGTGGAACAGTAAGGCCCCACAGTGAAAATAATGGTCCAGCCAGCTTCAGCAGGAGCATGATTTCACACCATGACTGTGTATGTACAGACACATGCACACAGGTCCACACATTCATTCTGTACATATACAAAGGTATACATACATTTTTACATTCTTTGGTGGCAAAATAATAAAAAAACCCAACAGACCACAGGGTTGCACAGACTGTGCATCTTTGCTTAATGAATCTGCTTCAGGAAAATTGGGGTTGCTGTAACAGGAGTTATTTTGCCTCTTTAAGGACTGTTCTTTGCATTGACAAAATGCCATACATTTACAATGACTAAAACAGGGCACAAGGAAAGCCAACATAAACACAGCTCGCATTATGACAGATAACTCAGAGAGCCCCCTCCTACCCAAATCAACACACCATGAGAAGAAGAAGCCATGTGCCTTCATCTAGAAACACTCAAATGCTTTCTCAGTTACTGTCCGCGTGTCATGCTGAGCTGTGGCACACCCTTCTTCTGCCCTGGATGTGAGCTTTTGCTTTTTGTTGCTTATTAAAATTGAACTAACAGACAACAGGATGTTGGGAGCAGCAGAGGAGGCTGGCAGTTCAATACCACACTGAAGGGTTGTCAGCCTGTGTGCTTCAGATGAACGGCTCTTCTTGTTGCCACCTCTGGGATGTCAAACCTGCATCTCAGAAGTGCTGATGAGGCCCAGTGCTTTGGCTTCTTCTGGTGTTAGTCCACTCTTTAGTGTCCTTCTCACTGGATAGGCATGAATTCCAAAAGCAGGAAAACATAAACAATCAAAAAACCCCCAACAAAACAAAACAAAAAAACAACAACAAAAAAATGCAAACAATTAGAATCAATAATTGCACAAGACTTTCAGCTGCAAAAAAACCCTGTTAACATGCAAGCTCAATCAAATACAAAATTTCTATCTACTAAGGGCTTCAAGTTCAGAAACACTGTGTAATGCTCTGTGGCAAAGTCCTGTGAGGGCCAAGTACTCAGCAACTTCAAACAACCAGGCAAAAATATACTTGTCATTTGACATTTAGTCAACAAAAAGTTTTAAGGAAAAATACCCCAGCATTTTAAGATTCTTTTTTCTCTGCAACTCTATCACTGGATTTTCAGTCCATAGAAAGCATCATCTGCCCTATTATTTTATAATTTCATAGAATTTTTTAAAAGAGCTCTGGGAAACTTATAGGGCTCCATTGAATTTATCACTATCAAATCTTGTGAGACCCTTTAAATGTGTAAAAAACTCCCCCCAAAGTTGAGACTATAAACATGACTACTTCATAGTTGGTTCAAATCACCAAAATGACTATTTTCATACATACTCCTATTTTGTACTGTTTCCCCATCCTAGCACCATTTGTCATATTTGCCATTGATAGTCTGCAGCATTTTAGCTGAATTTGAATGACAAATCTATGCCAGAATCTTGTTTCTTAATTTTCTATGAAGTGTTCCGAATGCTTGCCCTGACACAAAACTTTTAAAATGTGTGATTGCCTTTTTTATTCAGAAAGAAGTGACTGTGTTACTGCACACACTGAGCATCAGTGTGCTCGTAGTTCTACTGGTGCTATGACTTTCAGGTGGATGGGCTTTAATTCAAGACACAAATGGGGTGTTCACTCCACACTTTGATGATTCTCAAGTACAAAATGCACATTGAGAAGTTTAAGCTGCATGCAAAGCAGAAACAGTGACTTAATGTTGGACGGAATATGTTTGGAACCCCAAAATATTGAAGTCTAGAGGAAACCAATCTTAGAGAAACCAATTGTAAATAGTAGTCAAGGACTTCTTCCATCATTTAGCAAATTAAGACCTCTAACTTATTGAGATATTCAGTCCACGTAACTGAAACTGGGTGGTCACACTCACGGGTCAAGCAGGAGTGAGAGGAGGAAACAAGGGGATAAGAGAAAGGAAGAATATGGCATAGTTGAATATTTTATACCATGCAGGTAGGGTGAATGGGATCTATGTTTTCAAGTCAAACCACTTTCATCAATTACTGAGGTTGATCAAATGAGCTGGGAATGCCACATGTAGTTGTTCCTTTATTATCAACTCCTTACTGGCAAACGTTTTTTTCAGGGCTTAATCCTTTCTCCTACAGCATTTGTATTATTAAACACCAGCAGGGGTCTGCACAACAGTCTTTTAGGATATCCAGTTTTTTCTACAATACTGATCAGCAGCATCTTCCAAGTTTAACAATACTTAGCTTAAAGCACTACAAGGTTAAATGCAACGGATAAAGCTAAGATTGACAAAGACTAAATAAATACTGCCAGAAGAGAAATAAACTTCAGAAAATGCTCTGGTCTCCTTGGTGAAGAATACCTGATGGGACTTTTGAGTCAGTCCTCATCATTGGCATCCTTTTTGACTTCTCTAATTTGATACCCAAATGTCCATGGTGACAAATCAATCTCTAGACAAAAGCAGTGAAATACCTTAGAGTCTTTAGGCCTCAGTGAATCACTCAATGCTTATTTCTGTATCAAAATGAACTATATCAGAATTGGAAGAACAAATCCAAGAAAGCTGCGGTAGAAACATTTCTGCCTATTAAAAGCAAAGGTTTACCTGTGCAGTTCACCTGCTTAGCTGCCTGCACTGCCTCTTGCCCAAAAGCTTTCTCTATACCCTTGGTAACATCAACAGCCAAACATAGACAATAGCTGGCTTGGTCACCAGACAGCAGAGTCATGTTAAAAAATAAGCATACAGGAGACCAAACTTTCCCAGGGTGACTGTCTAGATGACATTACATCTTCCCACTGATGCAAAAGTGAACTGGAAAACCAAATTTCCATGTTTTAGACACTTCTGCAGTAGTGTCAAACTAAATGTATTCCAGACTGCTCTCACACACATCCCCAACTCTCTCAGACCACACTCACTCACTCACTCACATTTGCAACCTGAGTACAACAACTACTGTAAAATAAAGCTACTTTTGTTTGTCAGACGGGAAGAGAAAAAATTGTTATTCATGTTTGTAAACATTTAATAGGAACTGATGTACTCTGCTAACACTGGTTATGCACTGGACTAAGATAAATTCTGCTCTTATTTATGACAAGATAAATCTAGAACAACCTTCTTTAGGTCAGCACAATTACTACTGAACAAATAACTGAGCTGAGACTTCACTGAGAATTGAAAGGGAACCGTGTGCCTCTGTAACTTTCACCAAGCAGAACACAGTTGTTTAAATTCCTCCATCAGCCTAAGTAACAGGATTACTAGTTTACAAAATGGATTTACAATAACATAAAGGTTTCTTTGAAGAAAATTACAGGAGTTTATATTCAGAAATCATAATCAGGACTTAAAATACCATGGTAGAAACCATCTTCATGGAAAAAACAAGTAGTCTTTTCTACATTAAACAGGATAACTTTCTGAATCTCCAGATGCCTACCTATCAAGCATACTAAAGTCTTAGACTGAGGTTCTTTTGTATTAACCCTTTGATGACTGAAGAAAAGAAGTACTGTATGTAGCATGTGGTAAGGACAAGTGCCCTCTTTTGGGTTTGCTGTATGACTAACACAGCAAGTCTGGAGGCCAACCTCAGACTTGTACTTTTTGTGACACTGCAAAACAAGTGGGAAAGACAATACTAAATGACTTGCTGGAACATACACAACTGTAATTAAACAAACCATCCCTCTGTTCTAACTTATCTCAGCTCTCGTTTAAGACAGAGAATGATGACTTGGCCTTAAGACATTCAAGTGACTTAAGATTTTAAGGCCAGCAGTTAGGAGAAAAGAGCTTCAAAAAATGCAGGACTTTGGTGGCTATAACAAGATTGTCAAGAAAATAATAAAAAGCAATGACATGAAGAACCTTTTCAGTGACAGAATGATTGCCATAAAAACTGATGTCTGCTGACTTGTATAAACTAAGCATGTGGGGCCAAATGCTGCAAAGTACTGTGGCTACTGGCAAGATTAAAGCTGTCCACCATCAACAGGCAGCTGGAAGGATAACAGCTGACAGAACTATGGTCCAGACTCAAATGAGGGAATTCTTAACCCTACAATGCAACAGGCTAGGCTGACACAAATGAATCCACTCAGAGTTTGAAGTAATAATGTAGTTAAGGAGTTTAAAGTAATCTGACAAAGGGTCTCTTTACATAAAAATTGTATTTAATATGCACAAATTACAGTACATTTCCTCATACTTGAAGATACAGTGGATGGATGCAGCAATGAACACAAGAACAAGTTCCAGCCCCACTATTCTCTGCACTGGCTTGTTGAATATGGAGGCTTGTGGGTGATGAAACCAGGAGAAAGTTGAGTTATCTACAGGAGCAAGAACTACTCTGGGAGTTGGGTGAATCTTGTCTTGACATTCTGTTAACCAGATGTCCTCAGTCATTTGTCTGTTTCCTCATAAAGTGCTTGGTAGGGTTCCTCTACCTTAGGTCATGAACACGTTCCGTCATCAAAATTGAATGCAGGAAGATATTTTCCTTCCATGTTTTATAGGCAATGCAAAATTACATTTCTCAAGCTAGATCTTCATTCTCTCTGCTTCACTGAACTTTGTCATGTCTCTAACTGGACTAGACATAATATCTTGGCTTGTAAAACTCTTGGCCTGCTGCAGATCACATTAAACTGAGTTATGGAATGTATTTTGGAGGCAGTGACAATAAAAATAAGATTTTCAAATGACCTTTTAGGTTCTTCAAGCAATTTTTAAAATATTTGCTAAAGAAACATAACATAGAACGAAAATAACTTTTGCTCTTGTCACAAGCAAGGCCTGCTGAGATCCCACAACCAAGAAACGAAATGTTGTTTTTCTGGGGTCGGAAACGATGATATTCTTTGTTAATCATGAAATCTAGAATTTTATTTGATATCTTGGCAGAATGTAGTGTGCTTATGAACTCAATGAATTTGACTCTGCTTGTTGGGTCAAAATGTACACAGATACGTAGCCCTCACACTACACTGGAAAAGTTTTTAAAAAGAGTAATTCCCTAGGCATAGCTTTAACAAAGAATATAATTATCTTGGGTTTGGCTGTTTTTCTAAAGAGCAAATAGCACTTCTAATTTCCTCTCCCTCTACCTTTTTTTTTTTTTTAAGATTCAACAAACAGTAAAGATCAGTTTGACTGGTGCCATTTATTCTTGCATTTACAAAGGCTTTTGGCATGTGTGTCTACATTTGTATGACTAACTCGTAAGGCAGAATAGATGTGGCCATTCTCCTGCTCAAGCAGTCACAGAATGAGTGTCATTCCTATTACAAAGATGTGGCAGTCACAGAACTTTCTCAGTCCCAGCTGCAAAGGTAATGTAGCTGCTACTTGCTCATTTGGAATGAAGAAAATTCCATGTGGCTGTAAATCACACAGTGAGGATAGCAGGAAGAGCAGATTATAAGAGACAATACAGGCCAGCTCTATCATCTCATTTCATTGTATTTCATTTCATCTCACTCAATATATCTTAGGGTTTTTTTCTGTTACCTATCCACAGTCAGCTTGCACACTTAGTCTATGTTCTCATATATTTACATTTAACATATTCTCTTGGACTTTACTTCAGTGAGTCCAGCAATGACAATTTGCAACTCAAAAGTTCAGACAATCTTGCTCATATTTTCTTATTTTAATCCTTGTCATATTTTCATGTCACTGTCTATACAAGTTATGCTTATGTTTAATTATGCATGTATCATTGCTTAGTATGAGTAGGCCTAAATGCTTATTAGAAATACTATAACATTATGTGTAGAGATTTTCTCACAGGGAGCTGTAGGTGAATTTTTGGATTATATTATGCGCTTCTCTGAAGAAGTATGAGACAACCGAAACTTGGTCTTTGTATGGGTCAGTGTGGTGGTTTGACAGGGTCTGGTTCTTTTTGGGCGTGGTAGGGACCAAAAATATGGCTCCTGTGAAAAGCTGCCAGGAGCTTCCACAGCCGTCCAGCAGAGCCAATCTCTGACAGCTCTGAAGATGGACGTGCTACTAGCCATGGCTGGGCCAATTAGAGAAGAAGGTAGCACCTCTGTGACAACATATTTAAGAAGGAGTAACAGTAGTATGCACACGTGTGCCATGTAGATGTAGCCATGTAGTTGTAGATAGGCAGGGAAGAAGGAGTACAGCATGCAGTGGAAACACCAGATATGGACACCAGCAAAGTCAGCCAAGAAGAAGAAGGAGGGGGAGGAGGTGCTTCAAACATTGAATTTAAGAGACATCTCCGCAGCCTGTGGTAAGGACTGTACTAGTGCAGTGTTCCCCTGCACCCTGAGGGTCCACGAAGGAGCAGAGATCCACCCCACGTCGGAGCAGGAGGCGTGGACTCCTACATGAGGCACTTTGGTCTGGTAAGGGTCAACACGGATAACAAGGCCTTTGCTCCTGGGACCTGAGGTAGTCATTTGTGGTAAAAAAAAGCCTTTTTTCACACCCACTGTAAGATTGGACCAGCCCGGCCTTGGGAGGAAGAGAAGGGCAGCAGTGACTGGGCAGGCTGCTTGCCAAGAGGGAAAAATAACTTGTGCAAAAATGCCACGGGGCTTGCGGTAAGGGGAGAAGGAAACCTGTCTCCCCTCCAGATATTTTGCCAAGAAGAGAAAATATCTGAGGAATGAACTGACTGGGAAATGTTCCCCCCCTCCTCCTCCCCCCGCCCCGGTTCTCCTTCCTTTCTGAGAGGAGGGAGGGATTTTGGGGAGAGAGAAGGTGTTTCAGAGAATGTTTTGCTTACTTCTTTAACTCTGTAATAAATTCGCTTATCACTCTTAAGTTTTGAGCCTGTTTTTGCCTGCTTTAATCAGAGGGGTTTTTTTCTCTCTCAGTATTCTTATCTCACCTTGGAAAAGAATTCTTCTCCCCTGTCCAGTGCAGAGGGGAGAGAGAGGTTTTTGTGGGGGCTTTGGCATTAAGCCAGAGCTCAAACCACTACAGTGAGCCACACAGAAAGCTCCCAGAAACAACACATTATTATGCATTATTATTGCCCTGTAGTTTTGCTTTGAGTCCTGTCAACACTTCATAGATGGCACAAGTCTACCCCAACAAGAAATTTTGGAGTTTACAACCACCTCTGGGTGTAACTTATGGTGGCTGTGACATAAAGAGGAGTCTAGCAGTGGGAAAGGACAAACTGGCACTTCATAAGAAAGACTAAACTTATTTTTCATCTCCAGGTGGCTTATGTTATGTTATGTTATTGCTTTAGAGAACCTGGGCTGCATGAAGAGCAGGTTTCAAATATTTAACATGTAGTTGAAATAGTGAAAGTTTCCAACTTCATGTATTTCACAGATCATCATTTGCACAGTCCCAACACTAGAGCAGAAAAGAAGATTTAACTCCTTCCCTGAAAGCCTTCTATGACAAAATCCCCTTAATTTTCAGGATTTACATGAATTCCACTATAAAGAGTTACTACTAAAAGCAATCCCGCTGCCACCTCTTTCATAATTTCTCCCACTTAACTTCACCAGTCAGAACTGATTCCACTAGTGACAGGTAAAGCATCAAGAGCATAAAGCCTCCCAACAACAGAGTCTGTAAGACTGAGTATGTAGTGAGTCATGACTGAGTCCCTACGCACTATTTTCAAGACCAGACTATACATTAAAAATGCACAGGTCAGAAAAAGACAGGAGGTGGGATACAAAAAGTAAATCATCTAACATAAGTGTTTCAGGCCTGCAGCCTTTACATTTCATTTGGAATTTTAAAATGATCCACTAAAGGGGTTTATCAGGCTTATGAACAAAGAGATGTCTCTTGGAGAATCACTCAGCAGAGGAGTATGACCAAATTTGAGCACCTAGGCTCTGTGGAATGCAGAGGAATCCACGCTGGGGAATAAAACAGTAAAAGGCATCATCTCTATGAGCTCATCAGATTAAAAATAACTTTGATTGAAACAATCTTGTAATTACACTAATCATGTGATGTTATTTTGCCTAGAGAGAGCCATATGTATACACACACATATATATATATTATTTCTTGGCCATCCTGCTGGGGCAAGATAAATGCAAAATAGCTTTTTGTGAAACACTTTTGTTCATCTTCTAGGAGAGACTCCCCACCAAACCCTTCTGACACTCGCATCCAAGCAAGCCCCTGCCTTCCCAGCTCCTCCTGCTAATTTCCTCGGTGGCAGCAGAGGGCTCCCTTTGGCAGCTGTGGCAGCGCCATGCTCCTGTGGAAAGCCACACAGGAGATAGGGTTTCTTACGGCACTTCCTTTGTAAGGCAGTGTGTAAAGCCACCCTGTACCTCTCTGCCTTCTCTCCTTCTCAGATGAAGTGTTTTCCAGAAGAACTCAGTGATTCTGTGAGCCAGCAACTCACTGCTGCCGAGTTCTTACTACGATGCTGAAAATCCTCATCATCTTTCAGGAAGGAAGGGTGATGTAAATAAGGAATAAATTTCTGACTGGAGATAAACTTGCAAGTCACTTTAATACAGAAAGTAAGCAAACAAAATACATATCCTATCAACTTTGGACTAATGGTGTGCAACTCAACTATCCTTATTTTTTTAATACTTAAAACTTAGGTATCCTACTTTTGGGAATGAATCCTGTGACAAGAATTCAAAAGCCTTTACCTTTAAAATACGTCAAATAAAATTAAAAGAGAGGGTAACGTAGCTGAATTCACTGATGCAGTGAATGGTAAATTGGCAAAAGTGAAAACAACAATTTCTATCTCTTGCAGGATGCAAACAAATGAAGTTATTTTTTTTTCTACAGAACTACAGTTGAAAAAGCTCCAAAACTGTTTACCATAATGAAAGTATTTATATAGAACATGCCAATGCCAATATGCTGTGACCTGGAAACATGAAGAGATTTATTTCCTACAGATAATATTGACATCACCTGCTCTTTATCAACTGCTCATCTCCTGCCAGTATCTCCCATATTACCTTCAGCTTGTTCTTTCCTGAATTTAAGAAAGTGCCGTTTGGCCAAGAGGAGATGGACAGGGAAATTCCAGCACTTCTAATTCCTTGTCTAGAAGCCCGTAGGAAGCTGCATTTGTTTCTTCCAGTGTTGGAGACACAGCACAAGGATGGTCTGCCTATGTCAGATCCTGGGGGGACACTGGCTTCACCTGGACAGGCATTTAGTCCCAGGAGGTGACAGCCACTCTAAAATTACCAGGGATTACCCATTATAGCTGCAGATTTCTCCTTGCTCCTACACCACATCCTTTGTGCTTGAGTAATGTAACATACATGTACATGTCTGTGTACATGTGAATGTCTGTGTAGAATTCATATCCCTCTTTACTCTGTAAAGTGAAATGAATAGGGATAAAAGATACATATTTTTTATAAACATTGCATATTTAATTCTGACTTCCCAGCTCAAGGCAAGAACTTATCTCCCTTTTTTCAGTTGCTGTATTAAACAATGCTGCCCAGTTTTGAGCACATACTACAATCCACAATATCGTTCATACCAGTACAGGAATCCAATTTAAATTTAAGGAATGTACATATTGGTGCAGGTTGGGTTAATTTGATGTCTGACTATACTTCTATAAAACAAACAAACAAACAAACAAAAAACAAAAAAAACCCCAAACCTAAAACAAGCTCTTTCAAGCAGAAAGTTTGAGGCTAGAAGCCCCAAAAGAAATAACTTTTATCAGAATAAAACTCATTCTAGAAATTACTCACAGATTCCTCTAAAACAGTGATTGGAAAATGAATTTAAGCCTCTTTTACAAGCAATTTTCTAAACTAGATTTTTAAACTAGCCTTTCAAAAAACCTTTTGTTTTGAAGGTTACATAATGTAGAACTGTACAGGATGATTGCAAGTTCCCTTTATAGTGCTATGACCAGGCAAACACCCTTGAACAAATCCTGAGGTATGAAAGATACAGTTTAAAACTCATGGACACTGCCAACAAAATATATAGGTACTAAACATTTGAACACTCAAGAAGTAGAATGTCTACCCTTGTCTGTCAAGATCAGACATCTTAAAAGAAAGCTATAAAACCCCCCTGTAATACACATTGTAAAGCAGAAACGGAACACTCATAAATAAACCTATAACAATCACAATTATATATGTCATCATTTACAATGGACACAACTGAAAATATGGAACCAGCTATTCAGCCTCAACATTTAAATAAATACACTGATTTATGACTATCAAAACTCCTGGTGAGTGCTACGGGTCACACAACTAATGGCTAAAGGTTATGCAACATAATGGCTGGTATGGTGCTACTTAGCCAAAGGCTGGACTTGATGAACTTGGGCGTCTTTTCCAACCTGAATGATTCCATGCTTCTAGGACTCTACCTCTCCTCTTTTTACTCCTACAGCTGTTGATGTTGGTCTCTGGCACAAATGAGATATGGGGCTACAGAGACCTCACTCTGATCAGATACATCAATTTCTACAGCTTACTGTGGTCAATTGCATTTATTATTCATTCATTAACTGTTCTTAATAATTTTAATTTATTGTTTGTGTTTTTATTTACTGTAGATCATGGAGTTTATTTCTCCCATTTTTTTGCAAAGATCTTGCAAGGATAAAAGAATGTATCACTTAAAAAGCATCCAAAACACAAGCTATCTTGGCATCTAATGGAGATGACCTTCCAGCTGCCAGAGTTATAAAGGCTTTATCTCACATTCTGGTTTTATTCAATAATTATATTTTTAGTAACTGAGTATTGACCTTTTGCAGGCTCAGTACTTTGTATAAGAACAAACGGACTTTGATACTGAGTACCCTCAGTCATACATTTACTTTTTCCAAATGCAAAGAATGGTTCCTAAATAGGCATCACTAACTAGATTACTCTGCCTCCTCCTCTTACTCCTGATAGGACCCAGCTACCCAAATCCTAAATAATTAATTGCAAATTCTAAGTGAATTTGCTTGTCTTTCTTCTTGTAAGATTTTCATTTTTTTTTAAAGTGTAATTTCCATTAACTCCTGCTTTTAGTCAGGCTATAAATACCAGAAGAACAGTCTCCCTCCCGGTATTTTGGCACTTCTGTATCTTTTCAAAGCCAGAAAAAGTAAGTGGAGAGACATGGAAATGAAAAATAGTGAGAAAAACCCAAAGAAAATAATAAGAAAAAGCTAAATAATGCAGTCTATGAATGTTCAACAAAAATTATACACTTTTAGATTGAAATAGTTTCCCATGTAGAATTTTGTTTGCTAGCAAACATATTTATTCCAAAGCAACACTGCATTTGGTACTAAAACTTGTCTAAAGCTGGTTTCCATGCCTGGTACTTTGGCAGAGCTCTTTCCCACATTTTAGCACTTGATGACAACATGCTGATCCCTATTTCACTTTTACAGTATGAAATACCAGACCTAGGATGTTCTGTAGTTAAATTTAATCCACCAGCCCGGAGTTTTTTTGCCTAGGATTCAGGTAAACTTGACTGAATTCCTATCTCCACCTACTTGGGTGGTGCCCCAACCCATTTCTGCATAATGACTGTAAGAACTTTTTACTCCTTGCAAGTTATTATACAAATAAATCAATAAATCCTTATGAGATGTTTCCACATCTCAAGGGTGTGTCACAGGGTATATTATTAGGCTAGCACATGATTTCAAAGCCTGATAAAAGAACAAGGCATTATCATGCCTCTCTCCTCTCTGTTTTAAAATCACAAACCAGTTTGATCATGTTATCTCACACAAATATTAGATTAAACTGTGATTCAGTTATTATCTGTTCCAAACCCTCTTCTCTAACTCAAATCTTAAGCAGATTTTCAATTTTAATAAAATCTAAGCGAAATAAGTGTGCACACACACAGAGACACTGAGATAAAACAATGTGTGGGAAAAAAAGCTTCTCACTCTGCAGCATCCCCATGGAGTGTGTCCAGCAGCATCTGATAAAGCCATAACTGTGCCGCTCACCATCAAATACCAGTCACACCTGGGCCCTGCATTGTAGTTCACCATTCAGGGTCAGATGAACATTCATCAGATGAACATCTAGGTGCAGATAGTGCTGCATAGTCAAGCCATCTTTAAAGAGCTATTTCCTTGATGCAGTTATCTGAAATAATTTGTTAGTAAGACTGAGTTGGGATCCCCACTCTTTGACTGCTGCCTTGACTTTAGGGAGCCTGAAGACACATTTTCAAGCATAAATGTTGTTAATACTAACAATTCAAAAAGAAGGAGGAAAATGCTTTCATGTTCATGTTTTAGCCTTGAGGTAGTTACTAATCAGCTGGTCTGGTTTTATTGCCCTGTGGCTTAATCAGCACTTGAGCCAGGTAATGAATCCCTAAGCCTTTCCCTTGGTCCTTTTTCAGAGCTCTGCCACAGCCATTTGCAGAGGTCAGAATATAATCCTGTTTGGCTCAACATTCACAAGCACGGCTCTGTGTATGCCAGAATTAGTGTGAATACCTTCCATGTGCTTATTAATATTTAATAAATGAGTATGATCTGTCATGATGCTGACTCATAGGAATTGTATCATTCTCCTGAGACTGATCCATCTAGTTCAATGAGACCAACACAGAGATGGCACCTCAGCAAGAGTCTAACCCAGAGAAGACTGATTTTCTGCTAAGGGATGGATATTTAAACAAACAGCCAGGACAAAAAGGAAAACAGTATCATCTTCCTATTTTCTATTATGGGACTTTGGGGAGGCTCTTTGATTGAACATACTTAAGTAAAATTTGTTTCTTGTGGATGATACTGCTAGTCTTTATGAAATTTAGAATATCAAGTAGAGTGATACTTAAAACTTCCTTACCCCAACTTTCCCTTGCACTCATTGTTTGTTATGGCAGCATTTGTGAAGGCGTTCCTAAACTTACAGGAGCACCAGACAATCTTAATGATATTACTTTTTAATTCTTTGCTAAGTTGAACAGAGCCCCGTAATGTTATAAAAAACCTTTCTCACAGAAAGCTGCTCACAGACTTCAAGAACAGAAAGAGTTAATTTTCAACTTAATGCTTAATTTACATGCTTTTAAAACATTCTGAACTGACATCTCTCGTGGCTGAGGTCTGTTTTTACACAAAGAATATAAACATAAGAGAAACAACAGCAGAAGCTTCCCATGGCAACTTCCTTTGAAACTGTCTTTAAATGATTACCTCAAGGGGGTGACAGAGCATTTCAGTTTCTGTGGCTCATTCAGTCCTGTGGCTTTATGATGAACAAATACAATTGTTATGTTGTTTTCTTATTTATAATGCTACTTCAGTATATCTGGTAGGCAGCTCACTGAACACCTGTTGTAATGCAGTGACATCCAGTTGGTTATTGTATTTCTAAATGTCAATTATTATCCTTAAAATCTTACACTGTGTAAAGGTCTAGCACAAGAATTAACTTCTCTCTCTTCAGATCACCACAGGAACTCACTTGTTAAGCACTTACCATGTACCTTAGATTTCTGTAATCCACTTCACCTCCCACTGAATAAATTCCTTCCTACTCAGTTAACTTCAGTCATGTCTTGATTTATCAGTGTACCTTTTTGTCTTCAACCATCAGATACAGATGTTTCCATCCGTCTTTTGCTGGATGACTCCCTGTTTTATTCCTCCTCCCATTTTATAATTCTGATGGTTACCCTGAGCTTTCGAACTCTTCTACTTTATACGACCTAACCAAGCTCCCTGCATACCAGATGCAGTCACACTGCTCAACAACCACAAAAGGTAAAATACTTCAAAAGAACATGTCAAGATGTCTCATTTTCCCATTGCAACTGCTTCCTGAATTTAACATAACCTTTTCTATAATCCTGTTTTTTCTGCTTTTCACTAGCTGTAAATGACTTGAGTATCAGTTCCTTTCTTTTCTTTCACTTCACATTTTTCTGTCTTTTTTATGGGAAAAAATCCCTTGCCCATGAGAACTTTCTGCCTGAACCATGACAAATATTTACAGTACAACTGCATATAAATCTTTTGGGTCTCTGATTTTGCTAAAAACATGTATCTCAGTTACTGTTCTCTAAAATCTTTGCTGAATGCTAAGTAAGCCTTACAAGATTTCCAGTTCTGCACTGAAAGCAGTGAGATGTATGCAACATGATGCACAGGGAAAATCATTCCTTTCAAGTGAGATTCTCTTTGATGTCCATGAATAGATTGAATACCAAGCTCATGGCAAAAGCCAAAAGATATTTATTGGAGCCTGAAGACTGAAGGTGTTGAATCAAACCCATCAGACAATAGGGTCTCTGCAGATAATAAATATCATAGTGTCTACTAATCTAAATCACTGAGGTAAGCCTAAAAATCTACTTTCTAATAGGTTTATCTTTATGTGTTTCTAACTGGAATATTTTCTGTTTATTTAACTCGCATAATGCATTAACAAGGGCTAATCTCTCTTCATTTCCTGGATATGCCATGTAATCAGTACAGCTGAGTGTATTTTAAAGCTAAACTACATCATCCAGGTATATTGATTATCTGAGTGAAACAGTTAAGACATTCTCCTTCCACGCTTTTGCACATGTCAGCTGAAAAGGACACTAAACTACTGAATTTTTTATTTGTTTTGAAACTGCCTTTTAATCCACTTAAGAGTCTCATCCAGATCTCGAAGAACAAACAAGCACAAGCATTGAATTCTATCATGATTAATTACAATGGAAATCAGCCCCAGCCTAAATATTTACTGCATGTTTAATCCCTTTTAATGCTTTTACTGAATAGAAAAGACAGTTCCACTAAAAAAAATATAGTATTTTTATTATAATTATCCTGTTTTGTTTTGTTTTTCCTGCAGCAAGTGTTTCATTGGGAAAAAAGTACCTGGCAAAAGTCAGGAATAAGAGTTTTTGGTAAGTGCACGCACAAAGACAACGTTCCTAACAGAGGAAATATTTTAGCATGGGATAAACTATGAAAATAGGGATAAACCATGAAAATAGGGATAAACCATGGAAGTACACAAACATACAGATTTATTTGATATGCACAAGCCAACTGTAGCAGTCAGCATGTGCAGAACACCAGAACTGTGTGGGGGAGTGGGTAGCAGCAGGTGATGCCACACAGAGGTAAGGCACAGTGTATGACAGAAAGTAAGACAGACAATCCAGTGTCAGCTCATTTTCTTTTCTTTCTTTGCTCATCTAACTGGAGTGTCCATTTTGCCTCTGCTCTTACCACATGCAGAAGTTCCTTTCTTAGCATGTTGTGGAAGGTGAATATGCTTTCAGCACATGCTAGTTTATAGCAAATACCAAATGTTTTTGATCACCCACTATGTTAGAACAATTCCACAAAAAAGAAAGTCTGTGTCATTTTTCACTCACTGTTGTTGTCTCCTCTTTGTCCTAACTTCCCAGAAATGCTAAAAAAATGGATGGAAAGGTAGTCAAAAAGCCACATATGATCAATGACATTAAACACTAAAATCATACGTTCTTTGGGTAGTTATCCTTCTCATAGCATTTGCAGTAATTTCTGCATGAGGGAAAAAAAAAAAACAAACCCAGAAAGTTCATCACCTCTTAAACATTGTATTTACTAAAGCATGAAACCAAATTCCTCAAACTCGTGTGTTGCAGCTCAGCCCCATGGCCACACTACACCATTGAAAGACCACCTTATAAATTTGCTACCTTTTCTTCCCAGTGGAAGTTAAACTCCTCTATAACCACTTTGCAGCCAAGCAGCAGTAGACATTTTGTTTTCAGGGCTGCGGAAAGATAGCACACAGCACGAGAGAGAGAGATTTTAAAAGGCGAAATATCTCAAACTACTTTTTGCTCTATGAATAAATTCAGCTACAGATACAACTATTAATCTTTATTCCAGTTCACAGTAGGCTATAGTTTTTAATCAGTCTCCATTTAAGGTCCTGATCTGACTTCTCTAGTTATGCCTAAGTACTGTCATAAAGCACCACAAACTATTCTTCTCAGTCTGCTAAGGACATTTCAAGTTCTGTAGAAGACAGTCACCCACTGCATACAACATTGTTTAAACAACAGTAAGAGGAATATAAGCCAGTCATAAGCACACACTCAAGCCACTACCAATGCAAGTCTGCCTACCGAAGGCCTGGTTCCTACATGGATATACATCAATAGTAGCATGTTTACTTATTTTGAGAAATTTAATAGCCATATACTCACATGACTTCCTGTTTGCTCGTGACCTCTTCCTCTCTCTAGGCACGGCTCGCTGGCTTGGCACTTGGGTGGCGGACTTGACAATGCGATCCATGATCTCATCCGCGGCGTCATCAGTTGCGTTTGGTGAATCGTCATTGCCAGCGTTCCATGAACCAATACGGCCTGGAAAAGTCCAGCAAGTGAATTTGGGGGAAAAGACGATAGGATTTCTCTTGCGTCACTTTGGTTTTGCAATTGGTTGTTTTGGGAAATTACAGCAGGCAGCTCAGTCATCACAACTTCAATTTGACCAAAGAAGACTCTGTCTAATGCAGAATATTTCTAAATAATACCCTAGACTCTTTGCTCTATCAGCAGAGAGCCAAGAGTTCAAATCCAATTATAATATATGTATACATATATTGTTTTTTTTCCTATTCCTTTCAGCCTCAGCATCTTGCTCTTGACCATACAACTGGCAAATGTGGCAAATGTCTGCTAGAGGCTTCCTATAAGCCAAGGATGGCTAGTGTTTGGTGACCATATTCCCTCTGCTCCTAATACACAGACACTAGAAGACATGGCACATTTTTCAGATTGATGCAAATCAGAAACACAGGTCCTTTGTACCGAAAGAAAGAAAGAAAGAAAGAAAGAAAGAAAGAAAGAAAGAAAAAGAAAACAATTTCTGAGCAGTTGTATCAGAACCTAGTGCAAAGGAGACATGAAAAGGGTGCAAAGTCTGGTTTGACATGTCTTGTCGCCTTCACAGTGAAGAATTCACCTTCTTATCACAAAGATGTATGTGTCCTGGCATGACTGCATGCTCTGTTATGACTGGAAGAGTTGCTGGCAAGCTGAAAAGCTGAAAGCAATTTTGGTTAAAACCACAAACAAACAAGTGAGCCACGTTTCCAAATTCAAAGCTCTGGCATGCCTTACTCCACAGACCATTGTGTAACACATCTTTGGGTTTCTCCACTACTGACTACTGTTCTGTGCACGTTTTGCTTTTAAATAATTTCAAGGCTTCTGTGCAGTGTGAACAGTGACAGTGAACTTTGCAAAAGAGTGGGTGTAGTAGAATTGCAAGCAGCTAAAAAATCACTAACCAGGCCACTCTATATCACATCCCTGTGGTCAATAAACAACAACTTTGATTAGGCCTTTGCTCTGCTGCTTGTCTCCTGACTCTTGTCAGGAGCAGTTGCATTACAACAGTGCTCCTGATAAGCTTCTGTTTGGCTCACCTATCTTCTGCCTCTGCTGTTCTCCAGGGCAACACAAGCTGACTCTCACAATCAGGACACACTGCTTGTTAGCATTCAGTGGATTAATTCAGCTGTTCAGTTTGTTGCAATGCAGCTTGAATTATTTAAGCTTTGTACTTCAGTTAGCTGACTACCTTCTTAAACTGGGGCCCTGAAATCCTGAATTAGACAGGATTGTCGTTTCAAGC
This sequence comes from Climacteris rufus, assembly GCA_013398175.1. NCBI lineage: Eukaryota > Metazoa > Chordata > Aves > Passeriformes > Climacteridae > Climacteris > Climacteris rufus. The sequence goes on along the minus strand of VZRZ01004630.1, from coordinate 356,575 downwards.
CATAATAAACTACACACACACAGACTTAGAGGTGGATGCTTTCAATGAGCTATCAGTTGTATCTAAAAGATATCCAGATGTGAGGGAGAAGAAATACCAGAGTAGGAAACTGAAGACTTGGATTTTGGTGCATTGCCTTTACTCCAAAGCCATCTTCCATGTATTGTGTGTATGGGAGGGCTGAGGGGAAGACAAAAGCAAGTACCCACTACCTTTTCAGTTTAGCAGGGAGGTGGTTAAATGACGCATCGTCTTTTCCTACCTATTTTCCTGTCATAAAATGCTACAAGCTCTTTTCACTTGCATTTGAATAGATGCTTTCTACATGCTTCTATTGAAAATAAAAAGAAAACCACATCCTGGATTCCCTGGATGTCCCATTTTTCTTTCAGGATGAGAACAAATATTGCGGTGTTAGTGGGTAGTCACCATCATAGTGCAGGGAGACTTAAGAACCTCTGCATGCTTGGACTCCTGATGCGCCTATTCTGGCTATGATCCAAGTGTTAAAACTTCTGACAAGTTCTATATCCTCATGCCCCAAATCACCACTTCTAGTGTGAAAACACCACTGGGGTGTTCTCCTTCCCCTTCCACCTTTTCTGCTGTGAGTGCATGCACGGGGCACACGACCCACGTTTGGGCCACCATGTGACTACCACAGCACAAGAAATGCGGCCCAGAGGAAACCGCTGGTCCTTACCTCGGCTGGCCCGGCTGCGAGTGCGGACACCGAGTGCCATGGTGCTTTCCCCACCGACGGAGGAGGTCTTCAGCACAGCCTTCATGTTCTCGTGCTCGGCGGCATCCTCAGCATACTGCAGGCCCTGGGGCTGGCTCTGGCAGGGGGGCGAGCTGCTGGAGAACTTGCCGGACTGTGGGAGGAAAAGGATTGTTGTTTCAACTGAGAACAGCATGGAGAAAAGGCCAGAGTCCTGATTGTGAATTGCAAGGAAAAAAGTGTCCTCCCAGTTTGGAGTGCAGCTATTCCCAAAAGAGCCCAGCAACAGTTGCTCTCTCCCAGAGCATTCACCCTGACCAGAAATAAACCTGAAACAGGGTGACAGCAGGGAGCAGACACAGTCAAAGGAAAAACAGATGCATTAGCTTGAGCTTTGTAATTTTGACCTTATGTCTGAGAGTAAAAGGTACAAAGCAAGGACTTGCTTTGAAATCTTCGATCCAGACTGGGCCTGATCTGGGGTCAGGCATAACACTGAGAGGAACAGCATGAGACTCAAAAGAAATAAGAAATTGGGTTTTTTTTCTGTACAATCAACTTTCAGTAGCAAGGCAAAATGGGGACAGTGGTCTAGGGAGAGACACCTTTCCCTCTTGCTTCTCTGCCTTGCTCCACAGAAAACTCTCAAACTGCTCTAAAACACAATTATCTATAAGTAAACTTAAAACACATTACCAGTAACACTGAAAAAATCCCTGGTCCCAAAACACCCAGCCAAATTTCATGGTCAAAGCACAAAAATTGCAGTCAGCAGTTAGAAGAACAAACAAAACCTTACAAGAGATTGAGGAATCTGCCCTCTGCTTCCCTGTCACCACAACTACACGAACAACAGCAGCTATGTTAGCTGGGCATGCAGAGTGTGGGGATGCAGCAGCCCCACCAGTTACTGAAAACAACCGTCTAGGAATGGCTGGGAACAGCTAAAACGGGTTCTTTCTGAGGAGAAGAGCTTGCATTGCTGGGCTGCTCTCCCTTCCCAGACTGCCTAGAAAGGCCTTGGATGCTGGTATTCGCCACTATGCTCTTATCTACAGAAAGGTCAGAGCACACTGCAAATACAGTCCTGTCTGCAGGAAATACCGACCCTGTTGACAGCAAACAGGCATCAACAGATAATAATAAACCTCGGTACTTCCAGTCATATCAGCCCAGCATCAGACACCAAAATATGTTTTGTTTTTCCTTTTAATCTTTCTTACTCTGACTAATTCAGCACAGATGAAAGGACAAGTGCTGCATTCTCTTTTTCCTTTGCATAATAAACAACATCAATTATTCACTTGCTGATACCAAGCCAGTCAGTGAAAGGGATGCAAACCTGTAAGGCCTTTCTGTCAGAGAACAATAAATTGAAAGAAAAGACTGGGCCCTACTTTCAGAGCTTTGATCAAGTCCCCAAGCTCTCAAGACTGCAAATTGAAAATGTTTAATCTGGAAATCAATGATAAGATGATTCTATTTTAAGATAGTGACTTTTTGGGGTAAGATAGAAAGTTAACTGAGTAGCAAAACCATAATCCCTACAAGGCACTGAGCTAAATATACCAGTATGAGACCTATTTTTGATAGTGAGAAGCTTGTTTTCTTGTTAAAATATTAGCTTGCAACATTTTGATCTGAAAAGTATGCAAGTGCTAGAGTTTCACAAGTGAAATTAAAAGACAGAAAAATATTAGAAAAAAACTCCTATGAAAGTGCATGCCATTTTTTAATTAAGGCTACTTTCTTACACACAGTGGGTTGTAAAGCTAATCAACACCATCTCAGAAAAAACTCAAAGGATAAAGCCTTCACATAACTGTTAGTTACTATTCACACAGGTTAGTTACATATTGGTATAAACAGGTAAATTCATGTTATTTTCTTTCTATGCCCCAAGCTATACAGCACAAACCATCATTGGGGGCAGAGCTCTAGATTGAAAAGTTTTGTTTAATTTCCTTAATTTTCAGATGTTGCCCAAACCCCAGCCTGTTGAGCAAATGACCACTGCTATGAAACAGTGAGTATTAAGCCACATTATTTATGTTCAGCAAATTGAAGAAAGCTCTAATGCTGAACAAAAAATGCATTGCACAATAGATGCTCCTCAAATAAATAAACTGTTCTATTTTTAATATACCTAGAACATCACCTTCAGGAGCACTTTATGATAGACACATAAACTACTCCATGGCTCACCTCTATGATGACTGAAGTGTCTTATTCTTAATTTATACAGCAAGGAAAACAATTACAATTTGCTTAACACCCCTATTTCCTGATGCTTTTGAACACTTGATAAAATAATAGCATGTGGGGTTACACAACTTAATAATGAGTATGAAATTATCCTGGTAATCCATAGCCCAAGGTAACTTATGATTCCCATAACATTTAGATCACTAATGTTTTGTGTAATGTGCAGTACATTAGAGACAGGAAGGAAAACGAATGAGGAAACATAATTATTAAGGCCTCAGATCAGAAGATCCTTATTCAAGAGGACAGGTATGGATATGGTTAAAGCTGACTGTAAAAATGCATTATTATGATTGAGACAAAAATGTATGAGAAAAATGTCATGGTTCATAGTTCCAGTTGAGCAGATGGAGTTGAGCAGTCCATACTATCTAAGTTAGAAATTAAATGTCACAGCACACAGGAGACATGGGATGACATGCTCTTTCAGAGAACCATACCTCAGCATCCTCTTCTTCATCGGTCTGCCACTGGAAACAAAGGACAAGGTGGAGAAGGACAAACAGCAAGACTTAGGAAAGACAGCACGGTCAAACCATGACAGAGTAAGAGGTAACCATGGTACTGTTTATTCAATAGGAGGATATAAAAATAGAAGACATATAAGGAATTCATTCCTTAGACAATCAGCTTGCCTTTTTTTTTAAAGCTAATTCTATGTAAAGCAGACACTGTCAGTAGGATATGTAGAAATTTCCTAATTTTTTCTTATAGAAATGATGAACTGAAACTACCCCTAACCCATCCTATTTCTTTCCCTTGAGCCATGTGGTTGTTCCCCAATTTTTGCCCCATGGAAACTGAGAACACTAGGAAAGACTCCCTTTTTCAGCTCTGTTCAACACAGGGAGGTCCTGGCTGTTGTTTCTCTCAGTGCAGAGGTCGACTTCTTGGCAATTCCTTTTCTCTACACTTAAGTGTTTGTTTTAATTACTTTTTTAAACTGAGGCTTTTCAACTTTGAACTCAACAGAGCATTTAAATCAAATGCTGCGTAGTCTTTGAATATATGCTTAAAGTTCTTCAGTAGCTGAATGATACCTGATCCTGGAAAACAGAGAGATGGAATTCAGGGCTTTCACCCTTTGTGACAGCAGGCATGTAAAAATATCTTGAAAGATACACTACATTAATTCAATGGACATAAAAAATATTGCGGGGTATGGAGTATTCTTAAATTTGGCGATTTACAGGGAACTTGAAAACTATTTAGATCTGTGTTCCAAATGCCTGGGGAATTCTTCATCGGGTTAGAAGATGCCCCACGTGAAAGTTTCCCAAAGTAAAACATGGTTTCTCAAGTATCTGGGCTCCTTGATTCCATAATTTTCAGTTTGATTGTTTATAAAGTGCAAACATAGTCCAGAAATGTTATGGGGTCTTTTATTTTTTTAATATTTTTTAATTTTTTTTATTATTTGTGGGTTTTGTTTGGTTTTTTTAGAAGAATTCCACCAATAGTATTTCCCTCCCTAGTGTTACTAATACATATTTTTGACCTTATCTCCATCTCAGCTCTGATTTCTGTCTGGGACTGATACATTCTGTTCCAGAAACATTCATCATTAAAAAGGAAAGCCTGATTTACTTTGGCCCTCAGTTTAGTTTCAGCACAATCTCCATATGGAGATTAGCTGTGAGTGCTGAGCAGCACATTAACATTACTTTTTAAGGGTATGTTTTATTCAAAGACTGAGATGCTTATTTTAATTTGGACACAGTGGTACTGACAGAAACACACGCAATGTGTTTTGCAGAGGGACCTTGGCAGGTATGTTCCCTTTGCATTAAAATTATCTTTTTGTCTATTTTCCATCCTGTGGCGGGCAGGGAGTCACTCTATAAAGCAATTCTTCTGAAGAAGACCACTGTTCACTTTTTTGGCATGAATAAGAAACAGAAAGAAGAAGAATGGGAAGAACCTTCTTGCATTCTAATCTGACCTATCTAATCTAATATATCATTCTGTACATCCATCTAATAAGTAAAAGGCACCAGGAGAGGAAATTAAGCTAAACACAAAAACTAATTAAGCTAAGTACTAGTTAAGCCAAATACAAAAACACAGTCAGGGCGCAGTAAAATAGTAGAGCACACAGATTACAAAGACTGTGCTCCAAACAAAACTGTATTATATTATTACTTTATATCAAGCTATTTTTATAGGTCAAAGTCCTAGCTCCTGGCCTTCCTGCCCATTTAATCTAGCTGGAAGTGATTTGCTGTAGATTGATTTTAAGGGTAATATACACTTCTCTGCTTGACTTTGCTAATCTCCCATACCTGGGCATTACCATTTCTTTCCCTCCTGCACCACAGGGAGAGCACTCACTCCTAGAACCACTGTCCTACACCCAAAGCTACTCCAGGGCACAGGATTAATAACTCACCACCCCTTTCATGTTTCCATGTCTGAAGAGCCCTTTGCTTCCAGCAATTACTGACAACAGGAGTAAAAGCAGCAACATAAATAAATCAACCTTATGTTTCACAAGGGAATCTTCTCTCACCCAGGTGTGTACATTCTGCCTTGTACTTCTTAATTTCCTCATTATAATTACACTGAGGAATACCAATAAATTAGGAATTTTTAAACATGTAATTTTAGCAAAAAGCAGTAAAAGAATTTTGCTATACTGAATAGCACTTGCAGACACAAGATAATAATTTTAAGGAGAAAAGGTCGCTTGATTCTTCTGTCATTCAATATTGGATGTTGCAGGACAGTTTGAGATCTCCCTCCTTTCCTTCCTCCTCCCCTCACATTTTTCCTTTAGGCCAGTATTTCTATGTGGTGGATTTGCAGTTTCAAAACATTATTTCTATTACATAGACATTTTGGAATTGAAACTCTTAAGTATCATGAAAAGCAGAACTTCATAAATCTGGGAGACAGATGCTTATATTACCTACTATTATTAAAAATCATTAAAAAGCTCAGACTTGTAACTGTAATTGCATTTCTTCCCTATTTTGCTTGCTTGTTATTTTTAGAGTGCCTGAAATGAGTGCTATCATTGGCTAAAGCCAGATGTAAGATTACAGAGACCAGGCAATTTTCCCTGTGAAACTGTGGCAACTCACTATTCTTTTTTTCCCCTTACCCCTCCCCTCCAGAAAACATGCATGAAGATTTAACTGACAGTGCCCAGTCCACTTCAGCTATTAAAGAACATATAAACAAAAATATATCTGTGGCAAAAGGCTGAAAGAAAGACTGGAAATATTCCCCACTGTTCTCCTCAGCCCTACTCCATGTGAGCAGTTGCTGAAGCTGATGCAAGTTCTCCGTGTTAAGAGCCAGCAGACTCTCCACCCAATGATCCAGCATCCCTCTGCCTTCCAACTCTGCAGGGGGGACCAAGGTTTAAGAGATACATGCCTTCTCCTTAAGAAGAAGGTTCTGGTTTATTCCTATCTGGTTGTGGATTATTCCTTTCCCACTTTTGCTAAAATCCCTCTTTAATTTCAAATTACTGCACAATACATTTAGGTCGCCAAAAGCGGAAAGTAAAATTCCATATGACTACTACATATTCTAGTTACTTTCTACAAAGAATTTCTCTCCAATGTCAAGATGTCAACATTGCTTTATCAGTATTTTGTAACTAGTGATTCACAGTTAATGCATTACTGATCTATTTTCCCTTTCCAATGCCTGCAAATATAAAACACTATCAAAATCAAGACCAGATACAAACCACAGCCAAAACAAGACTACAATAAAATTCCCTGTTTTCATCATTCTTCACACATAAATATCTTCCATCCTGCTGATTTGGAAACTTGTTTTTGAGGTAGATTTAACTTTGAAGTTGCCAGAGGAAGCCGTGACAAATAGTCTGATGCAACTTCAAGTCTATTATACTGTATACTGCAATTGAAATGAAAGGTAAATGAGGCCATATTACTGGTCTGTGGTCAAGGAGATTTAGCAAGTCCTGAAATAACTATATGGCCACAGGAATAACACCCTTGAAGAACATTCCTGTAAGGGCAATTTTAAAGAATGTTGGTTTTTACTCGTGCAAGCTTTTTGGTTTTAAGATAATAGGACTGTTCTATAACTGTAAATTAGTAATAGGCAAAAAATGCTCCTTTTCTCAAGACCTGCAAGATATCTTTTGGTGTAACACTAGCTGTCAGATGGCATTTAATTTTTGCCAAATCTCAACACCATCCTGAGCTGAGCAAGAGATCTTCTTCAATAATACTTGTGTTCTGGGAAAGGCCTTGATACGTCCTTTCCTCCATTTTCAGGAAATGGCCATTGTCCCTGATTCTGCTCCTTCCTGACTCACTGTCAAGCCTGAGCCTTTTTCTGGTTTGAAAGGGTCCCATTTCTCTGCTTCCTGAACCCAGCTGCCAGTGATCAGAACTTTCCCTCTTCCATTTTCTGCAAGAACAGGATATAAAGAAGCTTTCTGTCCTGCCACAGCCAGGTATTCTGGACAGATACTACAGAAACACTACACCATTTAGTAGGAAAACAGTACCTCCCTTGCATCTCAGTATTGGTTAAACTAGTAAAAAGTATTTAAGCTATGTGAGGGAATGAAACTATTAATTTACCAAATTCTTTGGTTAATGCTGTCTTTTGATTCCTTTAGAATATATCAGGAAAACAAAGAAGCAATGGCAGAAAGTGATCTCTGTTCTCCAGTGGTATTTTTGAAAATTTGTATGACTGTACTATACCCTTTGTATAAAATTAGAGCCTCTCCCTTAACCTGAGACTAGATCAAAAAGAAAATCTTTTTGATAATAATACAGGTTTAACATTTTCTCTAGGTGGGGCAGATTTCCAAACGTAAAGAAGATATTGCCAGAAAAGATCTACAAATGATCATGAGTCAATGACTTAAATACAATCTCAATTTACATCACTCTCCATCCATATATATAGATATACATATGCATATTGATCCATGTTGTCTGAGCCATAAAACTGTGACAGCTTAGGGCTTTTCATGCCAAAGGCAGGGGTAGCTTCATATGCAAAGAAACACTTGCATCTAATTGAGACTCCAGATTTGGATTTTGAGACAGCTGGAAACTTTTATTAAGTACTGGCACTTCTTAAAACTTTACTTGGATTGAGTCAAACTACATCAACTTAAAAAAAAAAAAAGACAGAAAAAAATCTGGGGGATTTAAAAACTTACCATGCTGAAAAAACTAAATTTATTCTATAAGTATGCAATCATACAGTTAAAAAGTTTGCAGGGTAACATCTACTGTGAACATAAATTTGTCTAGTCTTTCAGAACCCCAAAGCAGTCTGTTCCCATAAAATTGGCTGTTCTCTGCTTTAAAGTTAAGAAGAAAATTGCTGTGCATGCACAGGCATATATATATATACATATATACACACACACATAAAAATAGATAAAATACCAAGACTAAAGACTATCTTAGAATATTCAAAGATGGAGGAACAAACTAACTTAAATTTGCTTGCAATCACTTATATGGCTACAATGTTTCATTATTTAAATTGTGTTCTCTACTAGGAGTCTAATTTCTAGGTTTTTTTCTTTTTCATATTCTTGGCTGATCGGGTATACACAGCTACTGATGTCTTCTAGATATTCTGGGCACTGGCTGTGCAACACACAGAGAAGCTCTTTTTGGATGATTAATTTCAGTTTGTTCTCATCCTATACATTTGCATGAAGCAGAAAATAATACACAATCAAGGACCTGCAAGTTTTGTCTTCTAATAGAAGAGAGTTCATTATTTACAATAGAAGAACCTCTAAGAACAAAAATAGAGTAACAAAACTTCATATAGCACATTCAATTAAAGAAAGTTTTAAAAATCCATGCGATGGGAGATACCATTTGCCACTTACATCTGTTATCATTTTCCCTCTGGTCTTGTTTCTTTCCCTGTGGTTAGCTCGTTTCTGTTTTTGCTGTAAAACTCGTTCCCTGGTGGTGCGGTATTCCAGAGCAAATTCACTAATAATTTTGCAGAACTTATTGATGTTGACTTCACGTATTGCGTAGGGAGGATGGCCCATAAATAACAAAAATGAGTGAAACCTGGAAAACAATGAGTTCATAAATGTAAAGGGAAAAAATCTTTATTGATGGTCTCTGGCAAAAAAACCCCCAATATTTCACTGAATACATTTATTACTTTACTAGCTCCCATCACTTCCTTTGTGCTACAGAATTTTCATGGATGCTTTGCATAACATTGGTATGTTTTATAATTAAAACCATGAAAGTCTAGCCTATGATAACTTCATCCCGGTCTACTTTCCCAGGCTGATGCAGAAGATAAGATGTTTATGAAACTCCATCTACTTTATATGACTAATTTGGCATGTGAATGACCAATTTCATTTCGGTTATAGAAAAAATATTTATTAAGTTTCAATTCTATTTATTTGTATTAAGCAACTTCAAAGAGGCTGTTAGGATGTTGGGCAAAGTCTAGACAAGAAGAATGCAGATATACAGGCTAGCAAACACAAGAAGGAAAGAATTTCTGGTTCACAAAACTGACCATAAAATTATATTATCTACCGAGTACATTAGTTTGGGACACTCTCAATTCACAGTTTTACTGCTTCTGTGACATTCGGAGCTTTTGCACTATTTGCAATTTTTCTATTGCTTCGATATTGCATGATTTACAATAGCATACTGGATGTTTAAAAATGTATGGGAATTCCTTTTAACTGCATCTACATCCCTGATGATAAAAAGTCTTCCCAATCCTAGAAAGATGCAAGTATATGAATGCATTTTTAAGAACTATACTAGTAGTTGCAGGATATCACAGGAAACAGTATTTTTCTTGTTTGTTCATGGATATGATAAACACAGCAGGAAACTAATTAATTCACTTCCACTGCAATTCGGATTTCTGCTTACTTATGGCATAAATCCCAACTCTTTACAAAAACAAAAGAAGAGCTGAATCAACTTCTCAAGTGTATACCCACAAATTTGGGATCATTTGGAATCTGGTTCCTAGTTTTGACCACAGCAATTTGGAAATTATCCACAAGTTGGAAAATCTCTCACAATTTCACTAAACCCAACTGCAAATCCTAAGGAGATTCTGTCTTCAGCTACATAAGCAAAAAACACATAGTCGTAGATCTTGCAAATAGGACTGGTGCTGTCTACAAAAAGAACTCATTTTACAAGACTGGTTTCAGCTTCTGCATATGACAAATTTGTTATAAAAACTTCATTTTTTTTGCTGCAGCCCATCCTTGTTTCTCAGACAGTAAGCCAAGCCCCCTCAAAAATATCCAGAGATAAACAGAAAATGTATCAACTTAACTATAAAGTTGCTAGCTTTTGGGGACTAGGAGTTAAAAGACCCAGTTATTGCACCTTGGGAATAAATGATTGGCTGGATGATTGCTTTTTCTAATCAAAAATATAGACATTTCTGGAGTAGGATTCTTTCTTCAGTGGACACTATAACAAAGTATGCACCACATACAGCCCGGTAACGTTCCTTGCAGGAATGTGCATTGAACACTTACAAAATACATATTTATTACATTGTAACTTATAATTTTATCAAGTCATTTACTATCAAGGTATTGCTGTCACTAGTCTAATTCTGTACCTGTTAATTATTCTTCTATGAACAATCTTCAGGATTATGATTCTTTCTGCACAGTCTTTAAGGAACTCAGACATTTTTTGCTTCAGACTTGGCTTCATTTCATGCTTAGCTATAGCCTTGAGGTGATCCCAGGATGCTTTGCACCGTCTTTCCATCTGACACAGGTTTTCCTGCAGTTGTTCAAAGTCAACCTGAACAAAGAGAAAGGAAATACTGTGGTTGTATACTTGGATATCTTACAAATGCAATCCTTGTGTAAGAAAGGGTCAATGTAGTGGCAGCACAACATCAATTCACATTATTAATTACTACTAAATATATAAGAAATTGCTTTCTTTATTGCACTATGTCTAGGCATGCAATGTTAGTAAGGAAAAACGAAAACAAAGAAGTACCCATGCACATATATTTGATTCTGGTCTTGGAGGCCTAACAGCTAAAGAAGGGACAATAAAATATTGTGATGTGTTTTTTCCCTCACTAATAACTTCATGTCTGCACCAAACGACTGCATGACTCAGTCCTTTCTGAGGTAATACAAAACTTTCTCTTTTTCTTAATCCTTTTCTCTACTACTCATAGCTTTTTATACCCTATTTACTGCTCACTGTTGTGCCCCGCCAACACTTCTCCATTTTAGGAAGCACTTGGACCTATTCCCTAGTCATGCACTGACTTGTTAATAGATGATCCAGTTCTAATCACAAAATTCATGGGCCAGAGTCTTTTAAAGCTCTATTGAAAGTATGTGTTATTTAGTGATCTCAGCACTAACTTTCATCCCTTGATATACAATACAAATTTACTGGCTTGTAACAAGATCACATAACCACTTTGAAAGTCTCTCAACACAATTAAAATAAATGATTGCACCTTACAGTAACATTCATCAGGATAGAAGCCAACACATTCCACAGAAGGTGAGGGAGAGCTTCTCCTTTATTCATCAACCAAAAAAGGTGTTCAGATCACCATGGTCTATAAAAGACACTCGGGATGTGTTGCTAACAACTGAAGAAAGTGCATTAACAACCCAACCACAGCACACAACAGATGAAAAAAATAAAACTACCCAACATGTTCTGGAATTCTGAAGAAAGGAAAAAATTATTTTATAATACCACTTCACAGTTCAGATGAACTCAAGCTATAAAATACAGATTTAACTCTCAGATTCTAAACACATCAGTGCTTGGGATGTGACAGTCTCAAACTCCAGTTAATTCCTTAATGCTAAATGAAAACCAGTGTCAGAGACAGGTTTTATTTCATTCTTCCTAGCTGCATGCAGCATCCACTGCTGAGACCTATACTGAGGATAGCCATAAGAAATGCATTATTATTAAAAAGCTCCTGGTATTGATTTGATTTGTTTTTGCTGTGATTTATAAAGTGATGAATTTTTCCTCTTCACAAGGAAATAAAAACACCCTTTGATCCACTCTGCTATTCAGAAAAGCCCTGCAGGCGGAGCAGCTGTGGGGTATTTGCTTTCTTTATATCCATATCAATACATATGTTAAAAAAAAAAAGTCCTTTCCAGGTCAGTATTTTCACTGTTGATGATAAACACATTGCTGCTCTCCACAGATGGTATATCTAAAACACACATGGGAAAAAATACTAGCATTCCTGTTAAGGGAAAAAAAAAAGATCCATGGTCTAGGTCTTCTTAGTAAGAATTATCCAACCTAGTTAAGGAAGTCTCTCAGCCTCTGCAGCAAAGAAATTTAAATTCATGACATTTTATGACAGAATGAGTTTTAATCTATCAAAAAGCTCTGAGTTTCAGGCCTATAGGGGTTGAAAAAACATCTCTGGAGAATGACAAGTCTGTGAGGTAAAGATGTGGTGAATTCCCGGCTCCCTGAAATCTGCCAACAGTCAGCATATTCACAAGAGTGGGAAGTTTCAGCAGGGACTGGGGATGGCAGGTTGGGCTAAGGGATACTCGGGAGTTTTTGAGCACAAACAAAAATTCAGTCCTCTGGAGAAATCCTGAGGAAACTGCAGTAGGGAGAATACCACCTGAACTCTCCCGGAATAAAACTCTGTGAAGCACAAGTGTGCTCGAGCAGAAGTTGCAAACTCCTGGAAGGAGTAAAGTAGGAAATCCAATACAGGATAATGTACCTGTGTATTCCCCACAGGCAAACTGTACCGTGCCTGAAAGAATGTGACAAACCTTTGTGACATCTCTGGCTGCCAGCTCTCTAGCATTTGGTCACTTGCTTATGGGCAGAAAGGAAAATACTCAGAGAAAAATATCCACATGTGATATATTAGTTTTTCTCAGAGGCAACCAGGTACCCCACCTGATATTTTGTGAAATGCTATTTCATGAGTGCCAATTTTGTGTGTAGACACAAATCAATTATATTTCAGTCTGCTCTAGGTCTGTTGTTTTGCTTAGGGTGTTACATACAAATATAACAGTAAGAGTGATGAGAAATCCCAATATGAGAGATCTGCAATGTGTCCCTATGATAAGGAGAACAAAACATTGTGTGGAGTAATAATGACAATTATTTATGCATATATGGGATACATTTCATGTGACCCTTCTTTCTCCTGTCAGGTTCATCTCTATTCACAATCACACCAGTTAAAGAATACTCAGAAGTATTAGTATCTGTGAAATCTCTTGCTAGGCCCACTGTTCAGTCTTCTGAGAAGCCTTTGTCCACACTGTTGCAAAATAGTGGAGTAGCCAGAGACAGTATACGCAAACAGGATATAAAGACTAGTTTATGTGACAAAAGCCCTGCAGAGTCAGCCTCAGCAAACCATTGCCCTAACTCTCTAATGGGCAACTTTAAAAATCTATTTTTCAATTTACTGCTCCACCATATTTTGCACAAATGACTCAAACCAAAGAATAAAACCTTCCAACCACATTTCAGACACACCAGCACTCACTTTAATCAGATTTATATCATTATTTACTGCTTGCTACCATAGAAGCAGACGACTTTGCCATAAACAACAAAAAAGAGAATTCTACCAAGTTTCTTACTGCACTGGGCTAAGAATCCAATACTGCATGATACCCCTTCTGCCCAAGTGGCTTCTGTTCTCACTGGTGTTCACCTGACTCAAAAACTACCACCACCATCAAATGGTTCAGCATTTACCTCCAGGCTCAGTCAGGTTACCTGAATACTAGTCCTTTAAAGGTACATTTTTTCAAGTTCAGCTCCATCCCGAACATCCAATATCACCTGACACATGTACAAGTTTAAAACTTTCTCATTCATGAAATCTTAGACCATGCTCCAGTCATCCAGGCAGGGCATTGATCAGGGAGTCTCTCTTGTCTTTGGGTTGGGATATGATTTCTCTGTGTGGCCACAAATACCTCATGGCAACACAGGAATTGTGCACTTTATTATTTTTTGGGAGAGAGAGGAAGGGTTGCTTTGAGGTGACATTGGGAATTCAGTGCAGCACCTCAAACCTAAAGCGCCTTCCACTATATATTCCCCAGGGCAGCATATATAACTCTGGGTATGCTTTGCTATGCACAGCAAACAACCACAGCCACTGTGAGATAACAGGTCATTTTTCCTCAGCATCCCCTTAGCTGGAATGTGCTTTACAAACATGTTTCTTCTTCCACCTAAATCTATGTCGGGGGGCTAAGCTCCCCCACTACTGCAAGTACAAAACCATCCTACAGTCAAAGATGCTGCACCTAAATACACTCCTGTTTCCTGCCTCCTGTGTTAACATTCAGCTCTTGAACAGGGTCAAAGAGGTCACAACTGGACTGAAGCAAAAAACCCCAAAACAAATAAATGAATGAAAACTGATGAAAATTAGGTTTGTGTTTAAAAAGTACTCCTTTTCAAAGTCACTGTATCCAAAGTTTTGTTCTGAAGACCAGTAAATAACTTATTAATATAGCCTCAGCATGCTTGTATAAGTTTTCTATTGTTTGATGCTCTATTTATTGTTTATTGCTACAGCTTGTTTCTCTTAGTGGTGAACACATAAAATACAGATATTTTCTAAGGAAGACCTGGATATCTGCATTTTTATCCTAGTCACAAGGTGCATTAGAAACAAGATTGATGCTTTCACAATGACAAATGTTGCCTTAAATTCACATTAAAATGACAACTATTTTATTGTACCTCATAGGAAGATATACATAATCACACAAAAGCTTTCTCTTTTCAAAGCTAAAGATAGTTTCTGCAGCAGACCACAGTCTAGTCTGAGCTGTTTATAATTTAGGGTCAGACTGTCCATTCTCACATTATTACAGGGATGCATTCTGGCAGGGAACATGAAATCTTCCTCTTTTCCTGAGTTGGTTCAGGGCCAAAGGAAATTCTGAGAATTACTCCTTGCAAACACACTGTCATCTGAGAGCAGCGACCTTCTGTGGCATATGTTCAAAACTCTGTCTCCTTTAATATTTCCAGACTGCCTTCCTTCACCAAGTGTCACAAGAATTATCCCAAGACCAATGTTAGTCCAATTTGCACACTGTGCTAAAACATTTTAAGTGAAATAGATGCCAGCTCTCAAAAACCAGCAAAATATAAAGAAAGTTCTGCCCAGACATTTCTAATTCTAAGGTAAGAGGTGGCATCCTGTGAAAATAATTTTGAAAATGAGAACACCTGAATCAACACACTAAAGAAAAATTAAAGGACAGGGATGACAGAGGTTCTTACTGAGGTATGTCCAGATGAGTCTACACAATTATATACACATCTCCACTGAATTTTAGTTCATTAAACAATATCCTAAGTACATGGGATCTTTTTGCAGATGCTGTATGTCAGTTTCCACAGTCTGGGACAAAGAGGATCCATACCACTAACTGTTGACGTAGGTCCCTTCAGACAGTGTTATGTCACCTGCAACAATTCCTGCAGTCATTTCACCTGGAATGTTTTTGAAATACTACAGTGCTGTCAGGCACATCTGCTCTCTTTCAGAGAGAACCTCAAAGTCTCATTTGCCATGGAAGCTCCTTCCCCCTTGCCCCAGTATGTCCTGCAGCCAACAGGATGTGCCTTACCCTGCCCTGCTTTCACCTCTGCTCCTGCTAGCCCGTGCCAGGATCTGGGGCAGCTGCTGGCACCACAAGGAATGACTGCAAGAAACATTGCATTCCCGAACCTCTTTTTTTTTTTCCATAGAAAATAAGTTGACTTTTGGTATTTATTTTTGTTTGAAATAATGTAGGGAAAACATACTTGAATGATAACTGCACAGAAATACTTTCTGTCAAGCGAAACAAGAGAAACCCCTCTGAAAGAGTACTGGAGGCAGCATGATCTTCCCTACCTTTTTTTAAATTATTTTTTCTCCTTTCTCTGCTTTCCAGTGTATCAGGCAGAAGCTACAGCATGCCAAATAGCACTTCTGTTCCAGCCATCTCCTTTCTCCTCATGCCTTCCTGCCAAGTCCCTTGGAGAGAAGCTGCAGGCTTCCTTCTCCCCTGTGTATGCCCTAGCTTTGTCCCATCAGCAATCCCTGCCCCCTCCTGTGTTGCTAGCATTTCCTTTTTCTTACTTTTAAAAGCTGTCTGCTTCTCCACTGCCTGGTATCCACAACTAATCCAAGTGTCTTGCTGTAGGGGTTAAAAACCAGACAGAAGATGGATATCTTGTAAGTAAATTAAAATCAGGGGAAGAAAATGGCAATTATAGTTTACTCTATGCCGCTGACCAGCTTTCAGATGCAGAGGGGAAATATTTGTGGGTTAGAGAGAGCACATGAACATTTTTAATAAGGATGTATTTTTTATTCACTAAAATAAAATATACTGGTGCTGAGGCAACCTCTCCTTGAGGACATTTCTAGGGACAACACAGAGTTTAACTGCAGAAATCAGGGGGTCTGCTTCAGTATCAGGTACAGCAGTTCTGGTACAATTTCAGTGAAAAAAAAACTTAAAATATGTAAGTCAAAGAAAAGGGCAAGTGATTTTAATAATGGAATACTAAACAATCAATGCCATGCATGATTTTATAAATACTTTTATTTATCTAGAATTCTATTTTTTCTTAAATTTTTCTCACTTGTGTCTGGTTTTTTGGTGACATTTATGACTTCAGTTGTTCAGTAAAAAGCCACAAGTTTTGCAATAACTATACAATTTTGCTTCTGGTCTTTCTAACTCCTTATGGTGAAGAAGCCTGTTTTCTTTATGAGTTGGTCTTTTTTCATGAACTAAGGCTCAGGAAATTCTCAAATGATGCTCATCTCAGGGAAAGGGGCATCTCTGTTTATCTACAGGATGGAAATTGTTTAGACTTTGTGGTTTCTGAAAGATGTTTGCAGGCAAAATGGAGTTCATAATACAGCCTAATCCACAGTGAAATATTAGTTCTCCTTTCCTGTCAGCTTTCCTAAACCAAGATTTCGCCTTGTCTGTGAAGAGGGCAGCTTGGATGGCTTCCATGTCCTAACTCTTTGATTTGTGGCAGCTACGATCAAGTGGGAATAGAGCTTGTTACAGTAATCCATCAGTGGTTTAACACATGCAGAAACATCCCAAGGAGGGAGACCTTGGGCGTCACAGGGAAGGTTAAGGCTATAATTTCTCTTAATGTGATTTTGTCTGGCCTTTTTAGACTTTTGTCCGCTTTGGGCAGGGCCACTGGATCAGCAAACCACAGACTGAAAGACTGTGCTCAATCTTGCATGCCCTTAGACCTAAATATTTTTTGTAAGTGACAGCAGTAGGTTCAGTTTTCTTCCACTTTCTATGACTGAAAAACAGAAGGTTCACTTGAGAGTACACAACACATAGTGGTGAGGATTTTGGACAACAAAGACTCTTCTCTTTTATGGTAATTTTTCTTTTTAGTGATTAACTTGGTCCCAATCTAAAAACAAAAAGGGAAATAACTTCTTAACAAAGGGAAGAAGCAGGAAATGAGAAATCAATATACCTAAATGTTAAGAAAACAAGAATCACTCAAATTAAAAACTAAACTAAAAACATAAAAAGTTAAAATCTTCCAAACATGAGAAACGAACCTTACTGAAAGCAATAAACCAGAGCCTAAACATAGACTTTACAAGAGGAAAGTTACGAAAACAAAGATGGAATCTTAAGAGAAAATATCTAAGGATATAAAACAAAAGCCACAAATTCCTTTATGGTATTAAAAAAAAAAAAAAAATACATAGGAGGTCCTGGATCACTGGGGACAAAAGAAACCGAAAAAGACAAAAATTAGAGGAGGCAAGTCAGATGACTTCTTTTCATCCAACTTTACCACTGAGGATGTTGGGGAAAAACCTGTTCTGGTACCTGCTTTTAATTTTCTGTATTCTATTTTTAATCGATGTAAACTAATAGCAAGGTTTGAAAACTTTCTAGCAAAAACACGTGTTGGAGTAAGACGATATCTTACAACGCAGTAAACAAGTAGAATACAAGAATTCTGACACCCATTAAAACAAAGATATTGAGCCACTGGCTAAAATGAATATGAATATGTATGAAACAACTTAGTAACTTAAGGAATCAGAGGATAGTAAAAGTTTCACCTATCCTTAGAAAAGCAGCAAAGTTGATGCAGAGTCCAGGTTTTATTACTGTACCTGGTAACCTGGCTGAAAGGATGAGTAACAGGAAATTTAATACATCAAAATAACCACTATATTCTGAATATGTTTATAGAATAGTGAACAGATAAGAGTAAGTAAACAAAATTAGATTTCAAAATCTCTACAAGAGCTTCATGGGAGGCCACCTGTGAAGTGTGAGGTTAAGAGGGAAAAGAAAAGCAGGAATACACATTGATTCTCATTTGATGACAGGGTTAACAGCAGGTGTCTCACAGTTTGCATTTCAAAATTATCTGGAAGCAAAGAAGCACATCCAGAGGGTAAAATTTACAGATGGCAGGAAATTATTCAGATTAGTCCTGACTGAAGATTATTAGGGGTTTGAGAGATAAGCAGTAAATCTTCTTCAGCAGATCATGGTCACTGCTGAAGGCTACAATGAAGTGCAGAGTGCACTGCAGTATCAGACAGACTCCTCTGTGTGTCCAGCTGAGTTCTGAACTTCTCCATCACCTCAGGAGACTGCCCCAATGTCCTTGTGAATTGCCCTAAGACAATGGGTGTCCAAAGGGTAGCAGCAGTCAAAGAACACAAAGAAAACCTCAGGACATCTAACAAAAGCAGAAACAGAACAGACAAACATAGTAAGTATATAACATTTATTAGGAGAGGGTGGAATACAGTGCTTGCTATTGTTTAACCCCTTCTAAAAAAATAAGATGGAGGAATAGTGTGGAAATAGTCTCATAAAAAAAGATGTAAAAGGATCATTTAAGACTTAGACAAGGATCAGAGCAGCCTAGTTTAATTTGGTCTTGCACTGAAAAGGGTGATAGACCAGATGACCTTCAGAGATCCTTTCCAACCTAAGTTATTCTGCTATATAGAGAGAAAAAGATATTTTGACTGTTCAGTATATTCAGACAGTACATCCTGAAACTGGCAAATTCAACAGTATACAAAATTAGATTATGAATTCATTGTTGAAAGAACTGCACTAGGAGCCAAAAATAAGATTTGATTTTTGCAGTTTTAAAAAAACTTGTATTATACAGGGTTGTTTGCCCCTACCTCTCCCAGCCCCTCTCCCAACATTCAAATAAGGTGGCCTTTGGAAAAGAAATCAGTACGCTATTTGATGCATATAATGAGAATTATGGCTCATGAAATAATATTTTTCTAGAAGAAATCTTCATCCTCCTTAAAAGCTTCTTGTGCTTTTTTTTCAAGCAGCTGGCATTGGCCACTGTCTGAATCAAGACACTGGATTAGATGGATACTATTATTATCTGCTGTAATTATTTTGATTTCCCCATGAGACACGACTCCTATGTTTGCTCCTAAGTTTACTCTATTAATCAAGCAGTGTACTGTTTTTAAGGGTTATTAATGAAATCTCACAGTCTGAGAGCTTCAAGAGTGAGTTCAAGAGTGAGTGAGTGTTTCTATTATGCTGGCTAGCAGCAGTAATAAATAATCTGCACACTTGAGTCATTGACCAGACCTATGCACGAATCAGGGGATTACCATTTTTCTGAAAAGAGGTCCTGCCACAAGTTTCCTTTATTTATGTTCTCTAACTCCTAACCATCAAAATTATTTTCAAGAGGAGGACAGAAAAGGAGTAGTAAAAGGTAGAAAGCTTCTTTAATTTGAGTGTGACAGAGCACTGGAACAGGCTGCCCAGAGAGGCTGTGGAGTCCCCTTCTCTGGATATACTCAAATCCCCCCTGGACTTGCTCTTCTGCAACCTACTCTGGGTGAACATGCTTTACTAGGGGGTTGGAATAAATGATCTGCTGAAGTCCCTTCCAGCCTCAGCCATTCTGTGATTCTGTGAGTTAAAACAAGTATGTCAAGGACGCTTCAATTCTGGAAACAACTTTATTAATAACAAATCCATTCCTTTCACTGGACTTAAAATCCAATCAGGCATCTGCCTTAAAAAAGAGATTGCCCCAGACCACAGAATGAATTTATTTGAACATATTGGTCAAATAAAATTTTAACCTGAAAATAGTTCCTATAAGTTATATACATTAATAATGTACCCAACATTGGAATGGCTGTCATAACTAATGGCTGCCTAATAGTGCATTGATGAGAGAACCACCTGACAGACAGAAATAAAGCTCAGAAGAGGGCTTCTGAAATCCTTGAAATTCAGTGCAAATGACATGATGAATCAACATTCATAAAGAGTGCTGCAACCAGGGAGAAACAAAAATAAAAGAATAAACCAAAATATTAAATATTTCACTTCAAAAGGGTGTTATAGAAACATACATATAGATGCATTTACCTAATGGACATACCTTGGCTGACCTAGTGATGGCTCCGATTTCTGAATAAAGATCAGTGCTGTCTGGGAACTTTTCTACCACTATAGTGCAGACGTGGTGCAGTAGGGACTGTTTGTGAACTGTGTCCTTGACTTCTGGAACCTTCTCGAGGTAGCTCAACTCAAAGGCTTTGGCCTGTAAGGGGAAAAAAGGGAAGAAATTAAAAATAAAAATGTTTATTCCTTCCCATGCAGATTAGTAGACAAAATGATGACCAAGAAGGGCCAAAGGGGAAAGAAGAAGAATCCCACAGGAGAGGGAACTTACTGCTTTTATTAATTTTTAACTTGTTGAAGACTAGGCCTAAAATCAGTCCATCTGCAGCGAAATGACCCCTGATACAGTTCTCACAATTTGAATGGGGAGCATCAACACTAAACGTAAGGGAGTTACACCAGAAAAGTTCCTAGCTCTGCATTTCCTTCAGGTTGTGCTGAAAGAGGCAAAGAGCACTCCAAGACAAAATAAAAAGCAGGTTCTGTTTCCTAAATTACTTTGTTGGTAGAAAATAAAGAGTGGGTTGCAATTTTCATAATGGTTTTGACTTCTGTTTTTTTGAAGGAAAAAGCTGCAGGGGAAATGCTGGGACATCAGGCTTACGTTGGTTCCATTCAGAAAGTTCCCAATGGCTAGTAGAGTAGAAAGGATAAATCCCAAAGTTTTATTGTGCTCCAGTTGGTCCATTCCTTCCTTCAGGTCTAGAAGTGGTTCTGCAACTTCCTACCACAACAAGAGAAACAAGAAAGTGAATGCTAGTTTTTAACTCTATGGTTTAGATTAATTACTGCAAAAAGTTCCTGAACTGGAGTCTTGCAGAGTGTAAACTGGCCATGTGTGCTGGCTTTCTTCCATGTTCCAGCTAATAAATCACATGCAAAGACAGCAAAAAAAATGACATAAAATACTTTCCTAATGTTGCTCCTTTATGTATGCAATTGCCTTACTTGTCCTGGGGACCATCCTGTGATTCCAAACAGGACTACCAGAGAAGAGGCTGCTGCATTTCAGTTAGAGGCATGAATACCCCTGTGCCGCAACTGATAAAAAAGCTTTTTATAACTACTTTTTCTAATATTTGAAAAACTAATCTAAAAAGTTAGAAACATGGATGACTTGACATTTGTAGCCTGACCCTACAGCTTTCTTCAAATGATGGCCACCTCTGTGTTTTAGACATGGTTTAATGTTTGTGCAAATTTAAAACTTAAAAACACCCCCCCTGTAAACATCAATCTTTACAAATATTCTCATTGCAATCTTCTAACTTAATGCATCTTCCATCCACACATGTTATCTGAGTATAGATATGCATACTGATAGTGCTTGAAAACATAAATTCTGTTCCATTACCTCGGGAAGTGAACTACGCCAGAGAGTTCAAAGGAAGAGAGCAAGGCTAATTGAGTTGACAGAGCTTATTTCTGTGTCTCTGTGTGAGGCCCAGGGTTATTTATTTTGTATGCACTGTAACAGTTCACATTGTTTCTATGTTCAAATGCCATTCTAAGCATCTGTGAGCAGCATTCTTTTCACAGAATCATAGGGTGGTTTGTGTTGGAAAAGACCTAAAGATCACTTCGTTCTAACCCCTCTGCCATGGGCAGGGAGACCATTTTTCCCAGTTTCCCAAATTTTTACACTCTTTATGAGCCAAAAAGCCAAAATTAAGCTGCTATTTTAGACCAAGAGACAAAGTAACTGAGAACTTCACTTTCTGGTAGACATACAATGGGTTCTTCAACAACGGTGGTGATATTTTACCATAAAAGATGAATGACCCATACATTTCTAGTCACTACAGAACAATTCATCTTTTGAAAAGAATATGGCAAATTCAAGACAAATTAAGAGATGAGATAGTGAGCTAAGTAGTTTATTCATCAGAGGAGAGGTGCTAAATAATCTAAGGCTTTATCGAGTTGAACTAAAACCAAAAAACTGCTGCACAGTATTCTCTGAGTTGCCTTAAAGTTGGTTTATTTAATTTATTTTGTTGCATTATGGGGATGAATCAAACTTCTCTGCATCTGTGCTAAAAACAGGCTTTTGAACTATTGTACTTGGATCAATTTTCAACCTGTCAGAAAAAACATTCCTAAAAGATTAATTTAAAACATTCTCAAGGTGAATACAAAGGTGGCATAAAAGGCTTCCAAAACAGGCCATACTGAGCCTTTCATTTAGCTATTTACAGGCATAGTACACATTTATAATTACTCTTTATTTTTTTTTATTATTTTATTTTATGATTAAAAACAAACAAACAAAAATAACATGCAGGATACTGAATATTTCAGAAAAAATACCCATTCTTGCTTCCTATAAAACTCACCTTCTACCTAAAGAGGGCTGGTAGATAAGGCAGGGTTACCTCATATCCTTCTATTACGTTTGAATGAAATTTGAGGATTGGTCCAGCACTTCTGTCTGTGAGACATCTGATAATGCCTGATAAATGTTTGATGCATATGCACAAATGAACTTAGCCAATCCTACTTTTGTCATTTCTACACCTGCTTTTATTAATTTTGTGATCTTTTAAAGTTGCCAGCAATAAAGATATATTTGCCTGCAATAATCTTAATAAAAAAATAATCTTATTTAGGACTACCAAGTTTCTATTCCTTTTTCTAAGACCTTTAAATTCCCTTTGAGATAATGAAATTTGACATTTGAATCATAAGTAGTTCCATACAAGGAATGAGTAGCAACACAGAGTAATTTTTTTTACCTCTTCTGTCTATGCCTTTAAACGATGATACCGAAAGAAAGGTAAGAAAAATTATTGTTCCACTAATGACCTTCACTAGGCTTTTAAGTTAATATTTCAAAACAGTATACACATTATGAAGCAAATAATTTGGAAAGGGTTTTCCTTTTTTAAATTTTTTGTATAGAGCAAAGAATAAATATTCATTCACCCAGTTCAGCCCCTCACAGTTTGAGGATGCTCCCTACAAATGTACCCTGACTGGCTTTAGTTAATTAAATTCAAGCTAAGAAAGATGACTTCTCTCATTTTGCCTGGAAAGCTTTTCATGAACATAAACAATATATCACTTAATCTGTTTCTTGAACAATTCATGCTCCTTTCAGGTTGTCAGAGGTGAAGCTAAGACCTACTTAGGCAAAACTCTGTTCTTGGCAGAGTCTCATCTATGAGAACCTTGGTCTTGCATCAACAACTCAGATACTTCACACTCTTGATATCAAGGACCATCTAAAACTTCCAGCCTCATGGAAATAATAGCATTAATTTCCTACACAGAATATATGTGTGCCTCGGTAAATAATGAGTGCATCCTGAACTGCTATGAATTTTCCTTCTTTTAAAATAAGATTAAAAAGAAAAAAACAAGGAAATGCTGTGTCGAGAGTGTCATTGATGTATGGTTAGGGAAGAGAGGACATGATAGGGTGCAGCTGTTGGGATAGTGGTTTTCCACGGGGCAAGCTGAAGCAGTTACTGTGTCCTTGAGCAAGAAGTTGTACAATAACAATATGTGAAAAGCAGGACTTAGCCAAGTGAAGGGAGGCAAGAAGAATGTTAGAGATAAGAAAGTAAGAGAGAAGTGTGTATATAAACTGTAACTTTTAGCAAATAAAGTGAGACTTGAGGATCATCATCGGATGTGCTTGTCTCCCGTCGTTTTTCCCACAATGCTGGACTAGAAAAAAAATTACCAAAACTCTGGAGCTGAGTGGTTTTGGCACCTAAATTTCATTGAGGCTTTGCCCTTTTGCAGATGGAACATTTGCAAAAACAGAGTTTCAAGAACAGAATGTTAGCAGATCATGGGACTCTTTTATTACCATAATTACTATTGCAAACTATTTAATTTTTTAAAATTGAATATGGTCATGGTATCTTATGTCAGTCTAAATAGTATGCTTACTAGTTACCTGGAACTTAAAACTCTGACTTTAATGTTTTGTTACTGGAGGCACCCAGGTGCTCACTCTCTCGTACCTTTATGTCTGATCCCATTTTTTTCCTCCTCGCCCAATTAAGACCCAAGGTGTCTGTCTTATCTATGATTGTCTGCTAGGCTTCTTATCACATTCTCCCCCTACTTTATCAGAATTATCATGTTACTTCCTCTACCATTTTATGGTAAGGACTGTACTTAATCCTATCTAGTTTCCAAAGGGGATAAAAATATTGGTTTTATCTTCACTCCAGTTAATGTTTCTTCGACTAATTTAAGTATTTGAGACATTTTGTATTAGCTGGCAATTCATTAACTAACTTTGTGGCATAGCTTTTAGAGGCAAAGCATGAGAAAAACTATCAGAATTTCTTTAGCTTTTAGCAGTGTTTCAAATGTTGCTTTTTGATTGAGCGGACACTAGAAATTATAGGTATATGAAGAGATTAACAGCTACAGCTAACTCAGCTTACATGAAAGGTACAATTTAACCTTGTGGTAAATTCAAAGCAGAATAAAAAGGGGTACCAGATTTAAAAAAAAAAAAAAAGCTTGGAAAAAAGTATTAATGCCAGATACAAGTATTTTGCTATACAAGTCAGAAATTTAAACAGCTAAGACAAAAACATTACAATTAAAAAATCCTGAGTATTAATGTGATTAAATTTCCTAAAATGTAAGAAAATTAAGCAGAGATTGAGTAATCGTGACAGTATCATCTGCAAATCAATCCACTGTTGTACAAGTCATTAAATAACCATTGCTGGGTAAACATAAGGCATTTTCACAAACATGTCCCACTTTTCAGAATCCATATTGCAAAAAGTAATACTGATTTTTCAATACACACATACGTGCACAGATACATATGCAAAACTAATACGGAGACTAACTAAGGAGAAAGCTGCTTTGAGAGCAATGCATAGGGTATGCACCAGAAGTGCAGCCAGAAGAAAGTTTCTGTGCAGCACTTCCTGAAAGACCTTGTGAAAGGCAGCAAGTAGCTGAAATCCTTTACACAGTCTCATTCTGTTTCACCTGTGCAGCAAAATTTTACACCCTCTTTTTAAGATTTTGCCTGTGTTTCATCAGTCATGACAGACATCCCAATAACAGTGTTATAGTGTTCTTTGAATGAACGGCATCCATGGAAAAGGGGGCAACAACTGTCTGTGACTGAACTGAACAGA
Source organism: Climacteris rufus (assembly GCA_013398175.1). Lineage (NCBI taxonomy): Eukaryota > Metazoa > Chordata > Aves > Passeriformes > Climacteridae > Climacteris > Climacteris rufus. Next base: position 330,987 of record VZRZ01004630.1, on the reverse strand, counting down.
ACACCCCTGATGGATGTCTTATCTTTTGTTTAGAATTTTGAGAGCTATAAACAAAAGAACTTTAATGGATGGTGTTTCCTTAGTTCAAATGGATGTAAAATCAATACTCTCATTTTGTGATATAAGAATGAATATGGTAGTCCTCCCTCAATCTTTAATCAAAGAAAAACTGTCATTGCTCTGAAGTAAGAATTATCTGAATAACAACATCTGGGGAAGATGTGGCAAAGATTTAGCCCTCTTACTTGTTTCAATATAATTAGTGAGTAATTAAAGGAAGGAAGACATAATCTCTTAATTTTCTTTTATAGAAGGAAGAGATTATGAATGATCTTTTTAGCTGTTTCCTGGTTGGCTACCAAAACAAAGGCGACCCATTTACCATTTCCTCAAAACACATGCCCATATAACATCAAGGTCAGGGAAAGATTAAGCAAAGCCTCGGAAGAGTCTCCACCCATCTCCCTGCTTTCCCTCACCTTTTCCACTATCTCATAATCCATCTTGAAAGCCCAGAGCTGGAGCCTGGCGGAGAGTTCGCTGATGGAGGAGAGGGTGAGAAGGAACTGCTCAGCACTGCCCAGAGGCACATCAGGATTCGCCAGCTGTGCCTCCTGGATCTTTTGCTTTTCCTCCTCGGTTGGGATCATGGTCAGGATTTTCTGTATAGGGAGAAAAAAGGCAGGCATCAGTGACAGGGCTGAGAGGTGTGTGAGGGCTGGATGCTGGGTGAAAGAAGCCAGAGTAGAAGTCCTCAAATCCCTAGCTGTTAAATTAGAACAACCCTGTAGTAACAAAAAACTAACCCACTGCACAAGAAAGCAAAACACGGACTGCTATCTCACACACCTGCAGTTTGATGAAAAACATAACTTGGTTAAAATGCCTTTTTATTTTTTTAAAATCTATATTCAGTAGTACGGCAAATCATGGTATGAAGAACTGAAGGAGGCAAAAGGAGATGGGTTAGGACTGATCTCATCAACTTTCATATGTTTAAGTCAGAACTTAACACCTTTATGCAATTTACATATGAAAGTGAGGATAGAAGGAGAGCAGTTTAGTGGCCTGTGATTTATAGCAAGTCAGATTAGATTTTAAGGTTCCTTTTAGCCTCAATATCTACAAATCTTCCAGCACACTTATAAGCATACAGGAATAACTTGAGGACTCCTGTCCCTTGCTGTTCCCGTAATTTCTTACTTTTGCTCAGTCTGTTTTGTTTTTCTTATGGAACATGAGAACTGCTGCAGCTTACTAGGTCACTCCTAAAAATTTCACCCTAACTGACAACTTCCCAAGGAACACTCATTGAATTTAAAGCTGAATTATGCATTGAATAACATATGGCCTTTTTTTCTTTTGATCTGAAAAAGGATCTCAATATTTTCAGTTTCTGCTGTCATTGTGGCTCAAAATATCTAAATTTTTCCTTTAATTAATGGATTTTACAGGCTTGTTTATATGTGGCAGCTTTTCTTCGCAAAATATTGCTCTCTAAGGTATTGCTTCTTAATTGGTTTTTAACACAACAAATGCACTTTAAAATAAAAAAAGAAAAGCAAAACAACATAAGGGCATCCAATAAGTTGAGTTGTCTACCATACTCATCAATTCCTCCTTAAAGCAAAGCAGATTTTTAACACAACTTGTGTTTATTCATCCGAGGAATGACATGTTTTTGCTGTAGCTATCTATAATGATAGAGGCTGTTTTGAAGGGGAGGAGAGAATAACAAAAATACAGCCAAAGAGCTATCAGACCCGCCAATCCAAACTACAGCCTTGTTCCAATACGGGACATAGCCAATTCATCAAAGCAGCACAACTGCCCCCTTCCAGTACCAATAATTCCCCCAGCTGTTTGTACATCACCGGAGATAAGCATGGAGAGCAAGGGACTTCTCCTGGTCAATCAGCCAAAGAACAAGAGTTTAGCAGGCAAGTCATGTTCAACTTGTTGAACAGGCACTTATTTAATTTCAATCACAGCTTTTTTTCTTCTACTGACCTCCATAAACAAATATAAAGAAGCATTTCTTTCTGTTACTGTGCAAGATTCTACCTTTCTAAATTAATATCTGAAGTAAAAAAAAAAAAAAAGAAGAAGAAAATCCCTTAATACACTCTAGTGCTTTTCCTTAGCCTGTCAATGACTGCTTGGAAAATATTCTGATGTACACCTGTTCCACTTGACAGCATTTTTGTACCGATTTTAATATGTACCATCCATCCATCCATCCATCCACACATTCTGAATTCTGTAACTTGAGTCATACCTAATATAAAACTCGATTTATAAGCTGCTTCAGGACATTTCTCAGTGCTGAACAAATACTAGTCTAAAAAAGTCCATGAAAAAAAAGAGACTGAGCCTGAAACTCATAAGAAAAGGTGTTTTGCAATGTCCCTAGGAGTCAGGTGTCTTAGCGCCTTACTCCTCTCTTCCACAACAAGAGGAAGCCAACACCGCCTCAGCTGAGATAGGGCAGCTTGCAAATAGGATTATATTGAACATCCATACATGGAGAATTTAGCAGTAGCCATGTGATGGATGTAAAAATGCTTCAGATGCATTTTTGAAGGCTAACACTTCAGCACTATTCTCAATTGCCTCCTACAAATAACTAGAACTTCTGGCAGCTACCCAGGGATCCCACAAGTATTTTGTGGTGCAGCAGTGCCTTCACTCCAGAGATTTTGCACTGCTTTGGGGCATTTTAAAGAGAGCAATGAAACACAAAGCTTTATTTTTAAAGGGACTCTCCTCCTTGAGCTTTCTATAAACATCACAAGATAGATGGAGCTGACAAAAAGCATTCAGATCCAAGTTCTGCAAGGCTGCTGTGCTGTGTGCCGTAGTATGTGGAACAGAGAATGCCAAGCAAAAGAGCCTGTACTTGTGGTGCCAGCTGCTGAGAATCAGCCCTGCTGATGAAAGCCACACCTTGATGGGGCCAGAGTTGCTGGCAGGTCTCACATCATCCAGGGTGCAACTGCTCCCATAACAATGACCTACACCAGCACTTCTGATCTTCTTGGGCAAATAATTCTGATCCTGCTGGTCATCATCTTGATGTGCCCCTTGGCACCGCTGTGCCAAGTGGTGAAATGCTCCAATTCTTGATTTCCACTCTATGACTAATTTGGGCCATTTATTCAGTGCTGGAGACTGCTGAGTACACCATCTGCCACTTTATTATTATTTTAATTTTTATTACTATTATTTTTTTAAACAATATTAATAGTAAAGTAGCATAAAAACACAGCAGGGCAGAACGTTACTGGCACCTGATGTGACCATTAAATCACAAATACCTGAGTCCAATATTAGTTCATAACACTCTTCCCAGTACACAGAATCACAGAATGGGTCAGGCTGGAAGGGACCACGAGGGGGTCATCTGGTGCAACCTCCCTGCTCAAGCAGGGTCATCCTAGAGCACATGGCCCAGAATTGCATCCAGATATTTCATTAGTTTCTCCATTGAGGGAGAACTCCACAGCCTCTCTGGGCAATCTGTTCCCGGTGCTTGGTCAACCACACTGTAAAGAAGCTTTTCCTCATGTTCAGGTGGAACTTCCTGTGCATCAGTGTCTGCCCATTGCCTCTTGTCCTATTGCTTGGCACCACTGAGAAGAGCCTGAATCCATCCTCTTCACATCCTTCCTTCAGATACTGATAGACAGTGATGATGTTTCTCCAGGCTAACCAGTCCAAGACACCTCAGTCTTTCCTCACAACTGAGGCAGTGTTGGCAGCCTTCAGGTTAATTAAAGAATTACTAGCAAACTCTATGCTCATACTCCCTAGTATGCGTAACACATGTATTTCACCTTCATGCAATCTCACACAACTGTTTGGGCCAGAGTCTTATGTTCTGAGGAAAATCAGAACACCATTGCCTCAGTCAGACCACCTCAGCTCTCTATTGACATGCCATTGCTGGTGACAGAAACTGCAGACGATGCTTTGGTTTGCTGCAAGGAGAGACAGTGTTGAATTTTTTCTTTAAATACAGTCTGAAGCAGATTAGGGCAGTGATATGCTGACTGTGGGTGTCCAGATAGCAAAGCACCATTGAGGCTAGTCTCTTTTCTCTCTAGACTTGGGAAAAAGGCGTACTTTCAGGCCACATGAGCAAGCATCGTTTGAAACATCCCATCACACTCTTACAAAGCATTAGCTAAACAAATTGGAAACTGCAAATGTCAAAGTACTATGCCAACAATCAGAATAAAAATGTAAATACCTAAATGTTTCCAAAAATCAAATTTTGATTTTTGTTTATAAATGTCACCATCTGCTTTTTTAATAGAAAGCCCTCATTTCTTACCTATTTTTACATCTCAGGGCTACCTGGACACTTCAGACACCTAGACTTCAACTTATCCAATATGGGTATGGAGGGCATAGCACAGCTGGAGAAATTTTTTCATTTCAAACAGTTTTACTAAAAGCTATACCTACTAATGCAATCAACATTGTGTAGCATCACAATGATATGTTGTAAAGCACAAAACAATGTATGCTGATTTCCTCACAGCATTGCCCTAATTTTACTCTGCCAAATTAATCATACTCTCTGGTATAATTTGATTTTGATCCATATTCCCTTATTGAGTAGCCCTTTACAGAGGCATCCAGTCATTTCCTTTGCTAAAGGAAAGCACCAAGGACTGGTTTGTTGGACTCCATTCTTGCAGTTGCTCATGATACATAAAAATTAGGTGCCAGGATTTTAAGCTTGCCTCTTTTGCTTAGCTCACAGCAAGACTTCATCCATGCGAAGGAAGCAGTTCTTTATTCTGCAGCGAGCTCCAAGTCGTTTGAACACAATGAATGCCAAGCTCTCAAAGAAAACACTTTGGCAGCTGTAAGGTGGCAAACATTGTTAGCCAGACTGGCGCATGCTTGAAAACACACCATGTGCAGTCCTTTGAAAACATGTTTTAAAGAGTGCCTGCTTTGCATACTAAGTGGACTACATCTGCCTTTCCAGCATCATGCCCCCGCTTTCTGCCTTTTTGCAGCTCAGGGGTACCTAGCTGCTTTAGGCACACCACCTAAAAGTACAGAACACAGTTAGCAACAGAGAGCTTTAAAATAACTGGAGATTTTTTTTTACTTAGTTATATATTTAAAATAAAAATGTACAGTATGGATTATTAACAAGAGCTCAATGTCAAAAGTAAAGCAGCATTCAACAGAATGTAGGGTAGTAGTGGAGGCTTTACTGTGTCACTATGGACTTCATGATGAATTGAGCTATCACAAACTTGCAGCCTGCAGCCCACTGCATCCCTGCCTTGTTGTCAGCACTGCTTTAGTCCACTGTCCTTAAAGGAATCACTAAGGTCAGTTTTTAGATACCATTTAATCCACCAATATGCAGAACCAAAGCCACACACACACACTCACATGACAGCAATAATGCTCCTCAGCAAAGGACATAGCACAGAGCTCATAGCCAAGGCAAAGGATGGCTCAGGTGACTTTTTATGTTGTTGGTGCTCTGCTCTGTGTTTGATCTGTATCAGTGACCACAGTGGGACTCACAAGAATGCATTTTTGCATCAACTGTGTGCTGCCTGGCAATTCTGCATAGCTTAAGACAGCTCCCTACATCACTGTAAAGGTCTGTCTGACTCTGTAACATGATATAAGAAAAAATTGTAGCTTGGGGATTGGGAAAGGGAATCTGAATTCAGTGTAGGGTTTTACCTGATAAGAAGTAAATAAATATATATAATTGAGGAAAGAAAGCTCTTTTCCCCATGGACATCATCCTTCCCAGGCAATGCAAGCTTCATCTTTCAAAGTGCAAAGTACCCAGGCTCTGCTGCACTTACCCTTTCTCTTGATTTCAAATACCTGAACGATCTCATTAGCATTACTCACATCCTTAGCTTCAATCTGTGGACACAGACCTCAGAGACCTTTTCTTTAGCAGTGGGCAAGTATATTAGCAGTCTACAAATTCCTGTTTTCTTGAATTCTTAAATTTGAAATCTACCTTCATATATATGTTAAATGAAATTATGGGTTCCTGGCAGTTAATGGAAAGGCCACCCAAAGGAGGGTGTGGTGGTACAAGGCACTCACAGCTGTGGACACCACAACAGGTGGTTGGCAGATGGACAGCCCAGAGACAAATGTTGGCAGTGGAAAGGGTGAGCTGTGCAGAGCACCTCAACTTCTGCTAAGCAAGCCAGAGAAGGACGCAATTCAAAGGAGATGACACATGGAAGTTAAGGAAGATGTCCTTCTTTGTCAGTCATTTTATGTTGGACTTTGTATGGAAACACTGCCTACAGCACTGATATCTAATTGACAGTCTGTGAGTTGGGCTTGGCTAGGGAAGTACTCTCCAACACTTTAAAGCTTAGTACTGCAGACTACAGTGGTGGGTACTTGAGCAGGGTAATGAAAAATTACTTTTTTAAACTGATCTGTCACCTTCATAATACAAGTATTCATACAGCAAATAAGTAATATAGCTTTGGGAAGAAACTATACTCTGGTAGGGATAAATCAGTCCTGGCCTTCTAGCTAGAATGAACTTTTGCCTTAAGCATTTCTTTTGCATGTAACTGTTGGCAACTCTATTTTCATTCCAGGAAGCTTTTCTCATTTTCTTTTGTAGTCAGCAAGGTGAAGGTGGAAAGGGGGAAATCATGAAACACAGTGCCAAACCACTAAAAGGTGACTGTGATTTAATATATGACCTCTGCAGTGCAGCCACTGGTTACGATTTGTAGTTGTGCAGATTACTTTTATTAGATGATAGAGGCTTATTGGAAAAAATAATTTGAAATGAATACAACTATAATGAAAAAAACAGGGGAGCCGCAGGTTTCTTTTATATTTCATAGAAGAAAAATGTTTTGGTAAAAAAATAATAAACAGAACTCATCTTGGATCTTGGTAAGAATATTTGCAAAGTCAACCATGTAGTGGTAAAAATTACATCATCTGTAATCTTTATACCAACTGCTTTTCTTCAAACAACAGTAACACAGAAATGCTATTTTGAGCAGAACTAGTCACTGTATTTGTTATCCATTAGATATACAATCCAGAATGACTCCAACAGCTATCTGGGCATTAAATTTATTAAACCCTGTACCAGTTGCATCAGCCCTAGTAACTCACTGCCTATTCTTGCTGCTCACAATATTTCAGTCCAGCTTCAGATAATACTCTGAAAAACCTGACATGAATTAACACCTTTGCTACTCAAACTTATACACAAACAAAGCAGATAATCCATGTTCACTGAGCATCTCAGCCTCAGGATACCACTTGTTTCTGAGCCCACTGAACTGATTTGACAAATTTTAACACTCAGACATGACATAAGACATCCCCTTCTCCCTCTTCCATGGGAAGTCTGGGCCTGCACCATAAGCAACATGGAAAAAAAAAGTATTGAAAAAGCAGACTTGAAGACATCAGCTATTCTTTCTTACCTCTATTCCTTCCTTGTTTAAGGCATATTCGTCAAAGTTCAAGATAGCAGTCTTGATGGTGCGGGGAGGGGGCAACACAGTCAGGCCAATATTAATGGCGTTGCTTCGCTTTGAATCCAGTACAATGATCTCCTGTCGCTTTCCGTCTGCAGCAGTTTTCTGGGTAAAGAACACAACAAGGTCATTAATCCCCTGATCTGTTTTACAAAGAAAAATTCACTCCTTTCACTAATGACTTCCCCTCCTCCAGGAAGTCGACACTCAATGTAAATCTAATTTATTTGTAGTTGTCAAAACAAGCTGAATTCTTCTACCACATCCTTGCTGGTATCAACATGAGCTGCCAGGACTCCATCAGAGATCTGAACACTGTGCAAAGCAGAGCTGGTCTGAGACAGTCCCCACAAGGGCAGTTGGGGCAGAAGCCAGCCTGAAAAACACCTAAAACTGTCTCTGCCAGCCCAGAGCTCTGCTGTGCAGGAGGACTGGTCAGCACAGGGCTGGTGGGGCAGCAGCTGGGCAGCCAATGGACTCCAGGGCTCAATTCCCTGTTGGATGCATCAACAGGGACCCTCTCTCACCTGTGTGGTTGGCTGGGAAATAGAGGAGTTCCTGTCTGCCCGCCAGCACTCTCCTGTGTTTTAAATCCACCTTGGGCACTGGCAAAGAAAGTGTAGGTGCCTCTCTGAAGGCACTGGCAGGGTTTTCCAACCTCTGGCTGACAGAGTAAAGTTATTCTATCTTGCTGCTCATGATATGTCCATCAGGTCCTTCACAGATGCAGAGAAATTTCAACCCTTCTGCTTTTTTCAAAGTGTTTTTTGAGACTAGGCATATCTTTGGATCTTACCTCCCATATAAATAATAATGAAATCACAAAGAACTAGCAATATATGCTTTAAATTCTATTCTAGAGTAGACCCAAGGAATTTCTCCCCCACCCTTATAGTGCCAAATATGAACCAACTATGCAAGGTGACTCAAAATCTATTTATATGGCATAATGTAGTGTTGAATGTGATCTTTGCTTTTACATCTCAGCATGCCTCTCTTTCTCTCTCCCATTATCCCATGTTAGAAGCTGTCTCTTTGGTAACTATGTATGCCATACACTGGGTAGCTGGATGATGAGAGGACTCTGCTCATCCTACTCAGGGTTTTTTCCTCCCCCTGCATCCTTGTGAACTTTGTAAATACGTTTTCTCTGGTTCTTCTTCCTTTTCCCTATCAGAGATGGGCTGAGGAATGCTGTCAAGCACAGGAGTTCAGGAAGAAGTCCTGCACACTGATGCATCAGTCTTGCATCTCTTATGGATTTGGGAAAAGACCAGGAGAAGATTTACTGCTTGAGTCTCAATCTGTACCCATGATTGTTTATTAGACCATGGAGCTTTGTTCTTCACTTTCTTTGGGTCTGCACTACAGTCATGGAGACAAAAAATACCCTACTGCCAGGCCTATGTGCTGTTTCTGAATTGGGAGTTAGCAAATATGATTTCATCAATGCACCTCCAGCTGTGGGTCAGCCCATAATGGGGAATGCAGCTCTATCATTACAAAGATGCCTTTTTCTGGCATAGCTCAGAACCTTGCATGCACAGAAAAAGGTTTGCCCACCGGTCCCTGCAGCCTGCCCAGCACTTGTGTGGTACCACAGACCTCTCACCATACCAGAACAATTAACAGGGTATGATGCAATTTCTGTGGGCAGATGAGACTGAAGGCAAGAGTAGTTTACAGCAGCTGGGGAATACCACGTGTATGATCTGTGAAAGTAATAAGAGGGTTGTTTTTTAAACTTAAAAAGAAACAAAAATTTTGCAGTAAACAGGATAAATTTTAGGAGAGCAAAGATAACATTTGTTTTCAATGTTTTTACATAATTTCTGTCAGAACTGATCTGCTTAACACCTTAAAAGCATCCCCGAAGCCTTTCTGAACTTTCCCTTCTTTGAGTAAGAGATTCCTCTTTTTCTTGGGGCGCTACCTGAAGGATGTGAGATGAAGTTTCTCTTTTAAAGCAGTAACTTTTACTTCCCGAGCCACTACACATTTTCAGGACCACAGTTTGTGGCCAATACCACATTAAAAGCAAACAGGGTTCACCAGAGATTGCTTCCTCTTGAGTTTATATTGCACTAAGCCTTTTATAAATCACCACTTTTTACCTTGTCCTTTGACTCACAGAATTACCCAGCTCCAAAGAATTTATGCAGAAGGGAAAAGGCTGAGGGAAAGGAGTTAAATTTAGGCTTCGCACATGTGGTATGGGTAAGTAAGCCTCAAATCTGCAGCTCTGTTTTTAGGCTCTGAAGTCTGATGAGAGACATATTCATCTGGGGGACACAGGACACTCACTGCTGGGATCACTGCAATCCCAACAGTGCACACACCCCCTAACAAGGAGTTATGAAAGACAGATGAGCTGCACAGGGCATGTGTGCATGGAGGTATTTTCCAGAGCCATAACTGTGTATGTGATATAAAATGTTGGGGTGAGTAACCCTTTTCAAAAACAGGGGCTGAAGAGATTTTAAATCCATTCTGGGGACGATGTCTGAGTTTCAAAGAAATCCTTTCCAAATAAATAAAAGGATGAAGAAAAGAGAAAGATTTTACTACTATTAACTTTACTACCTTACCACTAGGAAAGGAATTGCTTTTTCTCTGCAAAGAAATTGCACATGTGGAAGTGTCTGACTGTTAAAATAAGCTACAACTATTAATTTCTATGACAATATTAGGTGACTTCAATCTATGCTTTATAAATTCATTAACAGAGAATGCCTTCAAATGCTTTAGGGAACAGTGAACTAGTGCACTTGATTTTATATTTTAATGTGTCAGTATGAAATATAATCCCTGAATTTCTGAATATTACATATATTGTATTATTAAATGTAATCACAGAAATAATTATAAAATACAAATGTATCAGGTGGTATAATTTGTGAAATAAACATTTCTGCAATGTATTAATTACAATGAATTTAGACTTTTTCAGGATCTAACTGGCCACATTCTCTTGCCTCTGTTGAGGACTGGGTAGTCCAGATGGATTATTTAGAAACTGTTACCATTCCACAGAAGGTTGATTTGCAGTCTGATGAGAGCATAGTCTTAAACATGCCTTTTTGCTTTAATTAATACAGGAAGCAGAAAAATTTATGCAACTTTTCAAGTGGTAATATAAATATATAATTATATATGAACATCAATTCAGAAATATCTCCTGCCTTTAAAGTTGCACAAGTCTACATCAGTATTACAGAAAAATCTCCCTTAATAGTGAGATTTTTTTTTTCCCTATGTCAATTAGCAAGGATTTAATCCTGGAAATTTAAAATGGAATTGCTCAGCTGTCACTGACTTTTTCCAGGATATACATATGCAATCTTTTTCAGAAATTCTGGTCCATATTTATGACTTGTCTTGGCATTTATTCAAATTGCAACCAATCCTTTCAAAAGGAGTATGTGTCTAAGCATGTACACGTACACAAAAAGAGATTCCTTCATTTTTCTCTCCTACTAGTTTTTATGTCTGTGAACACATGATGGATCACTATATCCCATAGGGTATATATGAATCAGCAAAATAATACTTTCATGCAGAAAAAAGTGGATGGAAAAAGGGCTGAACAACAGCATTTGATTCAGGAGTGTCTACATGTTTTCGTTTCTCTTCACAGAAAAGTAAACACTTTGAAGTGCTTTGCCAAAATACCTGCTTTGTTTGGTGGAGTAAGAAGGAAGGAAATAATAGACTGGCTTGGAGGGACCTGATCACTCTCTTTCTATTCACAAATATAATGTAGTGGTGCTCTAGCCTTGAAAATAAACAATCTGCAACTATAGGTGCTCCCCTAACTAAAATCAATGTGCAAGTTGCTCAGTGTGGCATAAATTTTCCTAAAATCAAGAATCTCCTCTCCCAGTCTCAACCCCTAAAATCCCGTGTTATATCCTACAATTTAAAATCCACTTTATTTTACTACAATCTATTGTGTTTAATGAAAAACTTCTCATGAGCCAGGAAGTAGCTGTTTATAGCTGTGTGTTGTGGAAATCACAGTGAAGGATTAGAAACTGGAGTAAAATTGGTTACAGCTGTATGAGAGAGCGTATACACAAGATAGAGGCAAGCTCCCCCCTTACACACCCTGACTTTGCTTTTCCTCTCATCCTTCTGCACTTTTCCATGCACCTACTTCCATCTTTTGCTATGAAATCTGGAGATTTGACTTTTGATTAGTTGCTCTTTACTTCCTTTTTTTCAGCTGAACCAACTGAGCAGCGAGTCAGATTTTACGATATTATAGCATAAACCTGTTTTGGATTGCAGCCATTGGACAGGAGAAACTAGACACAACGGGGAATGTGCTCCCTGGAAATAAACCAAGCAGTCTGGAAAAAGCGAGAGCTATCCTAATTTGAGTGCAATCTTCGTACCAAACCTCAAGTCTTTCACAGATTCAGTGGTCTGCTTAATTATTCCCACTCTCACTTGAAGTAAGGGTCATCTCCTACTCTTGAATGTTTGCTGGTGTTCACCAAAACCAGGCAGGAGTTTCAAAAGTCTGTGTAGACTTCTACTCGGGTGCTGCTCAGTCCTGATTGTCTTCTCTGCAATGAGACAATGAGGCTTCTATGTCTGTGTTATGGGACAGGGTAGAAAGGGAGCCAAAAGTATAACGTCTCATGCAGAGAGCAGTTATGAGTCACCAAGATGAAAGCAGTCAACTAAATAATTCCTCAGACTTGCACTAATATCAAAGAAACCTGCTCACTCACCTTCCAGCCAGAAGGCAAAAGCTGTGCCAAAGCATCAGGCAGGTTTGAGAAGCAAGTGTGAGGGAGGGAAAATGGCCAAAGGTAGTTTGGGAACATGCATGATGAATTACTGGAAAAGTAAACAACTCATAATTCCAACAATTCAACATTTTATCAAAATTTCATGTGAGCAAAAAAGATTAAGAATCAGACAGAGTGATCCATTACGATACTGGCATTTAGCACAAAGCAAAATTTTGGAAATAGCAAATATGTCATCATTCCACATTCAATTTCAGGAATTAAAGGTTTTATGGATCTAAGAAAATGCTCTCATTCCTTCCATCTATGAACCATCTGTGGCAGATTTGTATTTACGGGGAGCGAGATGAGGAGTAGCACGCCATGACGTCACCAGCATTCCTTCCTCCACAGAAAAGGAATTAGAGAGAGAAATTAATCTCAGCATTGGCCATATGAACAATCAGCTGAATGTGTTTTTAAAGGTGCTACACCACACGTTTCAGATCTATGTGCATCAGTGTCACAAAGAAATTCAGCTGAGAACAGCGACAGCGGGATCTACATGAGCCGTCTCTTTGTGTACATGTTCTTTTCTAGGTACTTAGGGGCTTCATTATCGAAATTGCAACATTGCCACTTGGTCAAGAAGATCAAGAATGACTATTAGAAGATTTTGAGTTAATAAATCAGACAAGAGACACAGAGAAGCTTTACTGTGAGACTCCCCAGAGTAAGAGCAAACAATAATATCTATAATATATAATAAATAGAACAACCTTCACGAGATAAAGAGACGTAAAATATTCAAGGTGCTTACCGCTTTTCATATCACTGTAAGACTTATAGGCATACAGAGAAAACACACAAGAGATTCATTTATTTTAAGAGAGATGGACATTTTTTACTAGCGTCTTAACTGGAAAAAAACATTGTTTCCCTGATACCAATTATTCTGCTTAGAAGAAAAAGGGTTTATGTAGCCATGAAAAACAAATGTTCAGGCTAATAACTTTTTTAATGATACTTCAAATTCCTACTAAATGTAACTATAAAAAGCTTCCTTTTTGTTGTTGATTCTAATGCTAAACAGCCATGTCACGAGCCTTTGTGAATTTATTTTATAACAATAATGAGGAAGAGGGAATCCTAGCTACAGAGGTATTTCCTGTGCCAGCTTCTATCCTAAAATTGTCACACTGTATAAATTAAGGATTTAAAATAGGCCTGTTCACCAGTAAAAAAAAAAAAACCCAACACCCCTGCAGAGTTCAGCTGCAAACTTGGTCCAGCTGATAATTTGATCCTTCAGAACAAAGCCCATGTGTAGACTCTGCAGCAGATCCAGTTCGATATTCTAACCTTTCCACATCAGTATTAGGAAAATATTACCAAGTGAAGAACTGTCAAAAGCACAGATATGAATCACCATGCTGTGACCTTTATATGAATGTAACAGAAAATATTTCAGATTCCCATACCAAGTTTGGTACTCAGCTACAAACAATCTAATAAAAAATTTGTTGTTATTCGCCACCTGAATTGATATCCTACAACTGCTAAAATTAAGACAGGAGGGCAACCTGGTACAGAGACCACCCTAGGCTCGTCTCTAGTGTCAGGCCATGGAATATCTTCCATCACAGGCCAAGCTAGAAACATATCCAGTAATTTCCATTGGTTTTATATAAACAACATAAATCAACTGGATCTAATTCAGAATGAATACCAATACAATAGCAGAAAAATAGCAAACTGAATACATGTTGTACCTTTGTGACAGGCAGTTCCTTGGATTTAGACTCAAAGAGATGCTCCAGTTTGGAAGTGTCCACCTTTATGGGTTCCAGTTTCGACCACAGGAATTCTCTGCAGCGTTTGTTGTTTTTACACTGCCACTCAAATGGCCGTACCTCATTCCAAAACAGACGGATGGTTTTCTTCTTCTTTATAAAGGCTGGCTGACCCCTGGAAACCTGGGGTGACCCTAAACCCTGAGGAGTGCTGAACAGTGGAGGAGGAGCCAATAAATTAGCAGAGGGTGGAGGTGGAGGTGGACATCCAAACAATGGGGGAGGTGGTGGAGGAGGCAAACCCAGAAAAGAAGGTGGAGGTGGAGGAGGGGGAACAAGGGAGTCCCCAGGACCCATATCCATGTCCAACACATCTACATCATCCTCCTCCCCCAAGTCTGTAAAATCCATGTCTTTGATTTTAAGTTCTCGAGGATTAGCCATGAGCTGATCCCAGATGTAATCAGATTCCTTCTTTGGCTGTGCTGGTGTTTTCTCAGGGACCTGTTCACTGATTTCATCTTCAGGCACTGCTGTCCCCTTAGCCAGCTCACCACTGTTAAATTTTTCTGCAAAGGCTTTCACACTGCCTTGGTTGTCCAGATTTCCGATCTCCATCTTTTTGACACTTTCATCTTTGGCCTGCTTTGTGGCCTGAAGAATAGAGATCCTACTGGCTAGGCTAGTGAGTGACTCCTCGCTTTCCTCCGTCTCCTTCTTTTCCTCCTTCGCCTCCAGCTCCTTCTCCTCTTCATCTTTGGGCTTTTTGTTATGCGCATACAACATGTCCAGCATAAACCGCTTGTTGTTGAGGATGTTGCTGCACTGCTCATTCACACCAGCATCCTGAATGGTCTGTGACCATGGACCTGCAATCACACACACAGAGATGGGAAAAGTCAAGGGGAGGAAGCCAGAGTACCAAGAACACTCTTCAACACACCAGAAAAAACATTTGGGGGACATGTTTACAATTAGTCTGAAACTGGGCAAGCAGTTACAGTGAAATTTTTGAAATAAGGTACAACACTGATATATTGCCCAATCTTGATGGGCTGGGAGTAACTCTCAAAACAGGAAGGGGAGCAGAGAATAACATGTAGCTTGGGAGGGACTACATAACTTTCAGGATTTGAATGTTCAGGTTTGTCCTGAAATCCATCAGGTTTTGCTTAGTACTTACTAACCCTGCTAATTTTATACAGCACATAAATTCTCATAACCTTAAGTATTCCAGAATGGGGCTTAAATATCACGACAATGACACAAAATAGGTTATCATCATACTCTTCACCTGGCCATATACTGGAACCACCTCATGAAAATTACCATATGAAAGAGATCTTCCCTGCCTGATGTCAAGGTCAACATGTAGCTGCTTACTTCTCCTCCCACCCTGGTGGCTAGGGAAGGACAGTTTTCAGACCTGGCTATTCCTCAGACCTCTTGGATGGGTACCTGGGCCATCTTAACAACATAAACTATTGGAATTCCAAAGTAGACTGCATAGCCAAGGCACAACTTTCAGGGCAACTCAAGTGATTGTAAACATAAGAAAGATTTTCAAAGTTGTTTATGAGATGAGAACCATTATAAAATATTTTTGACATGCTGCTCATCAACGACTGTTACCCTCCCTGTGATATGACGGTGTTGAACGACTAATGGCCTTCCCACATCACAATCATTTAACATGTCACTATTATGAACCTTCATCTTTCTGACCACTGCCTTTCTCACCAATAATATGCAAAATACCATGTTTGAGACAGCACCATAAATAACAAATTATAGTGGTCAAACTGTAAAAATATATGATGTAAGCGTCTCTGTGACTACATCTCCCTGAATATAATACTGCTAACCAACATGGATAACATGTCTAAAAGTTATGGTACTTCTTTTTCTAGTGGGCATCAGATAAAGTGATTAAACATGCAACAAAGATAATTCTTCACACTTACTGCTTTTCCTGTATGGAATTCCTTCTGTTCCCCATAGTCTTTACACATTTTATTAATACATTTTTTACAAACTCTGCTTCTTATATTTCATCATTTTAGTTTGATTGCTAGCCTGCCTTCCTTTTGGGTCCTTGTGGTTAAAGATTTTTTTTCTTACCTGTCAGTTGCCCTTTTTCTAAAAGTTCCATTTTATCTTTTTTTCTTCACTTATGCTCCCACCTTTTTCAATATTTTGGAGTTTTAAATATCTTTTAGTACTTCCTTTGTCACCTGAGTTTCTTTCTTACCACAACATCTAGTCTTGTGCTCTGACAAGGTGTCCTTGGTGAGATGTACATCCAGGGCCCCACAACTCCCCACCTCCCCTCCCTTAAAATAACACCATGCTAAAATGTAGGGTTTTGCAGTACAAAGCATACGGACAGCAATGATTTTTGCCTCTATTTAGATCAAGCTCTAAACCATGTTTTAAAATCAGTCCAGAGGTTTAACCCCAGACAAAAGAAAGACTTTTTTCAGCAATGGGTACAACCTACTTTCCTGCAGGAGGCTTGACTGCTTCCATTATCTGCTAATTTTTCCTCAGACTTGATCCATGGGATTGCTTTTTTACCAATACGTGCCACCTGAGGTAGTCTCTTAGCTTTGTCTCTGAGGTAGTTTCACTAGACAAAAAGACCAGACAACTCCTTCCCCACATCACAGATTTTACCCAGCTGTGCCCTTGCAGAGAACTTCCCCCTGTTCCCAGCTTTTCTTTCAAAGATGTTCAAGGTTGCTTCCAAGATCCCTCCCACAAACCCCACATGATCTACCTGTTCTCAGTTTCACCAGATGGGATTCTTCAATTTAATCCCTTTGCAAAACTGCTCATCAAAATTTCCCCAGATACAATCTCTAATTTGGGCTCCCCAAGTCTGCCTCCATCTGTCCTAGCTAATGAAAGCTCATCACTGTGAATACTCTTGCTACCGTGGTGCCCTCTTCTGCCCTCCTTTCCACAGGTAAAGCTTTGAAATACTGTTCGAGAAAGAAGACTTGTTGAAAGCCAAATTTGGCAGAATGGCTCATGAAGGAGGAGCCTGCACCAAGGGCTCTAGTCCTTCATCCTTAATGCATCTGGGCAGAACCAACAGGCCACCTCATAAATGGCAAACTGCTTGTTGGGAATGTCAGAACTGCTGGAGAATGTGCTCTTGTTTGCATTCTGTATCTCCTCACCTACTAGAGAGCAAATAATTCACTACATGAGACCTCCTACATGGCACTGCTGAATAAATCTTTGGTCTACTAGTAAGGTAAGACAATTCTTAAGATGCTGATTTCAATAACAGAGTACCTTTCTTAGCTCTTAACAAAAAGTACATACAGACTTTCAATTAGGGTCGTAACAGGTTGGTAACAGACAAGACAAGGAGAAGAAACCTGCAACTGTTCTCCTTTATTTGCACTTGGACTATCTTGGATTAACAACATCCTTCATATGTCATACCTACCCTGCCTTTCCTACAGATATATCCATCCACACTCTGTATGAATACAATAGCATTCTAAGTAACTCAATCTTGGTGCTGGTTGAAAAGAAATTAGCTCTTAAATTTAGGATAAAATTCATGTAATGCTTCCCAGAAAAAAAGTGACAGGCTTAAACTTGAACAGTTCAATCTGACCATTTATGTCTGTGAGGTAGTAATAGTGATTCAAGTTATCTCTCTTGTTTCAGGAAAGAGCAAGATTTCACACTGTGAAGCACATCTTGTTTTCTTATCTAGAATTTAGAAAATGTAGGACAATGCACTACACAGTTCAGACTGAAGAAAACTCGGGACTCAAATGCCCTAATTACTTTATATTTCTTTACCTTCCTATAAAAAAGGGAAAAGGGTAACCAATAAGGTCAAAATCTGAATTTTATTCCCTCCCTGCCTGGGCTGCATGACAAACTCTGGTTATCATTATTTCTCTGGGCAGAGAGTTGGTTCTTAAGGTGTTTTCCAGGCTCAGTCTTTCCAGGCTGGTACCTGGTAGCGTATTTGACTAGAATCCCTCATCACTGCAGAACTGGTCTTTTCCAGACACGGTATATTTTCATGTGCCTCCTCCACATGAGCTGGCCACAGCCCAGACCTATCTTCAGCAGCTCCTATGTATTTCCCTCTGCTGTCTGAAACCTGACCAAGACAGAAGAACTGAAGGGAAGGAACAAACATCCCAGCCCTCACTGCTCTTCCTCTTCCACTAAAACTATGAGCAAAGGTATCTGTAATAGCATAAAAAAATCATGTCAGCACAGCCCTTTGTCTCATTGATTTATGTACAGAAAACCCAAATAAATTCTTCAGGAGCTAGAGATGCAAATCTTTGCAACATGGCAATTCAATAGTTAATATATTAATCTTAGGGGAAGAAAACTATCTTGAATCAAAGGAAACTTCATATCATCAAGGCCCTTCTATCCCTCAAAAGTAGAAACCCCAATAAAGTCTGTGGATGTCCAAGGAAAGAATACACAAGACTCGGCCATGGTGAAGGAAGTCTTGGATAGGCACAAAGCATTTGTTAGCTAATTAACACAACAACAGAGCTGCTAATTTAATATTTTTTTTCCACCAGAAACCCTTCATTATTGAAAAACCTTCACTTTACCAGTTTCATTGTCACTGGTTAACTTGTCCTCTCTCTCTTCCCTCTCTAAAGTGCTGCTTGCTGAGGATATACTGGATGCAGAGCAGTTGTCTTTTTCATTCACTTCCTCATTCTGCCTCTCTTTTTCACTGAGTATTGCACTTTCTTCTGGCTCTCTCTCTGGTCCTTGCTCCACCTCACTCTCTGGTCCCACCTCTGTAGCCTCTATTTCCTTGGATGTCTCCGTTCCCTGCTCGGCCTCAGCCTCAGCCTCCTGCTCTGGCTCTGGTTCTGGTTCTGTCTCTGGTTCGGGTTCACTGGCACTCACTGGTGGAGAGAACAATGGGAGAAAAAGATTCACTTAACAACGGAGTTGTCTCAGGTTCACCCCTCTAAACGAGAGCGATGTGAGAGTTGCCTTATGGAAAGAAAATAAAACGCAAGTCCACGGAATGCTTAGGAACATTGGGAGCAACCGACTGATGAATGTTGTGCGACAACAGCATTGCACGTGAGAGTGGCCTGGCAAAGCCCCTCACTTGCTGTCTGGAGCCAGCCCACTATTTTTATACATACTTCCACAGCTGTAGTGTTGGACTCGCACAAGGATTTGAACGAACCAGCAGAAAATGGGCATCCCACCTGAGCATTGACAACCCAGTGCCTAGACAGAGCCAGGAAAGAAGAGATTAAAAAAAAAATAAAAAAACAAACAAACAAAAAGGAGGGAGATTGTGACTTTTGGTTGAATTTTCTTTGGGTTCTGGAAGAATTCTTTTTTCACCTGATGAGGAACACTTCAACAAAAAAAGTACAAATATTAGTTTTAATAACACAGTTGAACGGCACAGTCTGGAAATGGCACTGTCATACATTTGGCTGACAAAAACCATATGTTTTTTCATGCACATTTACTTCAGATTAGCCACATCAAAACTCAGCAAAGTTTCCAACTGCTTGGCATATGGCACATATTTAGTTTCCAATTGGTTGGCATATGGCATACGATGAGCTTTTTTATCAGTTGGCACACAGCAAACACTGTTGATAGTACAGTTGGCTTCTTTTTCCCTCCTTTTCCAGTGAAATTAATTCATTCACCTTTAGGGTTTTTTAGTGGTAGCAGCAGATTTTCACATGCAAATGTTCTCTGCATGCTGCAAAGAAGAAGAGCATCCACACCTATTCACATCAAGCAGCTCACAATTTTCTGAAACCTGAAATGGCCATGCAAAGATTGGCAAAGAGGGCATGCACGTTAGTTCTGCATACTACCCAAATTCCCTCTGTACTATATCTTGTGAATGGCTGAGTCACACTTGTTTTGTCCCCCTGTTAACTATTTTTCATTAAAATATTGTAAAAAAGTCTTCTGAACTTCTGTCTTTGGATTACATGATATACAACAAGAATTTCTTCAGGAAGTACATGAACCTTTGAAGGAAAAAAAAGTATCATACTGAAATACTGCAGTGCACTCCAAATAGTTCAGTCCTCTAGTGACCAGGTAAATAGATTTATCCTAAGTAAATATAAGTCAAAATAATGAAGATCACATTTTTCTACACTGAGAACACCTAAAAGTCTAGTACTACATATGCAAGCACCTCTGCACATGCCTTGCTCCTCTAAATGTACCTTATGACTGTACCCTGGACACTGCCTAGGAGAGAATCAAAATTACAGAGGGTTGTCAAGAAGTTGGCAGATACTCCAAATCCCAGTGATGTGTTTCTCACCACAGCTGTCAGTGTGTAGGTATAGCATGAGAGTATTTTAAAGTCAAGCCAAGATTTGAATATAACTGAGATGGAAGCTTAGGAATCCTTCAGGAGTTCCTGGAATTAACATGGTACTTTAGCATGAAAGATTCTTAGCTTGCCATGGTGAAATGGTCCATATATACAAATGTCACCAATTCATCCATGAATAATAACAATTTTGTATGAATTTTAGATATTTCTCTCTAAAAACAAACGCTGTCATGTAATAACCAAAAAGGACATCTCCAACATCTCCAAGCTCAGACGGAGAAATAAGCTGACTAAAAGGTGGCCAGGACTCCTAATGCTTATTGGTCCTTTGTCATCATGAAGATACCCCCAAGATTCAATAGGAAAAGTCAGGGATGATGCAAGAAATGCTTGAGAAAATTAGAATTGAAAGGAATTCCAGATACTTTTATAAGAAGGAATATTCCACACATTTGAGAAATATGCAGTAACTTAGCAGAATCTAATATTTAAGAAAGAGTAAAGAGCAGTATACTGACATAGGCTCCTCTTTTGAGTTAAAGGAAAAACAAAATCCAAGCACTTCTAGAACAAAACAAGGATATGTTGACTTTCATTTTGACAGTCTTTCTCTCTCTTTAGGGATAATATAAAACAATCCATCCAAATCACTTAAAAATAGTGAGCTAAATCCAGGAGCACTTCCCTTTAAAAGCAGTGCAAAAATTCAAATTTGTTAGCAAACACTATCAGGAGAACAAAGCCAGCAAGCTAGACATGTGTCCATCACTTGCATTTCCATCAAGTAAACCACTGTGGTGATATTAGTGAAAACTTCTAACAATATTAAAAAATACAATTCTCAGTGAATGCTTGGTAGTGTCCTATATTAAATGTGCTCAATTTTTCAGTCCCATATCTATGGGGTCCATTTTCACACCAGAAAAAACACTACTTTAAGTGGCAAACTTACAGGTGTCAAGAGAAATAAATAATAGACCAGACTCTGACCCTGTCTTCAGACTTCTCTTGATGGAGAGTGCAAAGACTCAGGAAAGCAAACATGGTCATATAAAAAAGCATCAACAGCAGAGAAGGTGTGCCTGAGATGTTAAGAAGCGTGATACCTTTATAAGCTGTTCTCTTTTGAAAAGCAAGGCTAAGAACCTATAATGCTATAGAGGAATATGGACATTTCCTTTAATATTCAACTATAAATGAACTTTGAAGCAGACACAAGATGTTGTATCCTGCTGATAAGAACTCAACCTTCCAGTGCTATAAGTCCTCAGGGAGAACAAACAGCTCTCCACATCTAATCCTCTGTCAGGGTAATTGATTAGGCCACCACATCCTGAGTTATTTTCTCTGCTTTCTGCTTGGAGCTGTGAGATACATATGCTAAGTGTCTCTTGTTGATGCACACATGAAAATGCTATGCCTACCCAAGACTCTTGGTTCAATTTTTCAGACATTGCTTAAAGTCTTGGCTATCATCTCCCTTCAGTTCCTCCAGGATAGGATTTCTCTTCCTCTGAATTCTAAAGGGACGCCCTAATTTTCTCCACCCCCACTCCAATCTTTTCTCCCATTCCTTATGATGGTAAGAACTAGTGCAGAGTGAAGTGGGTCTTTCTTTATGCAGTCAGAAAAGATTCTTTTTCATCCCCCATCCCAGTTCTCCTCTGACTTTCTGTATCATGGTTCCTTTGGCTCTACAACTGGGTTGCATTGGCCTCACTGCATTCTCATGCTCTGGTACTTCCCCATCTGCTGAGATGCTCTCATCTGTCATGCTTTGGGCAATATTTGAACCCTGCTCAACTATCAGTATGTTCAGAAGGTCTCCTACTGTCCACAGTGTGCACTTGGGTTGGCCTGCTTACTTCCTCAATCAAGTGCTAAAAGAGCTGTTTCTCTCAGAGAAGGCTTCACCTGCAATTCCTCAGCAGATTTACTTCAGAGATGTTTTGGTTATTGTTACTTCTCCTTTATATTCTCCAATGAAATTACAAAAGAGTAAGTAGCTGCTCTGAAAAAAAAAATTAAGTTATGTTTTGCAGTTATGGTACTGCCTTCATTTCCTCTGAATGCCATAACACAAGATTTACAAGACTAAGTCTTACAAGACTTGATTACTTCAGTGGAACCAATTGTTTTATATGAGAAAACACTTCAGCTCAATAAGTCCAGATTTTTATATTGGGTAATGGTACTTTTCACAGCGTGAGACAAAGTTCCACAGACAGTATCTGTTTCTGTCTTAAGACCAGTAGATACTTGATGGCCAAAGGCTATTTCAGCACAAACAGAAAAAAATAAATCTGACTTCAAAAATCCCTTACTGTTTTGCTAGTAAATGAACACTCTTTCCCTTGGACTTCAGGTTCTGAATTCTGCAGACAAATATCACACATCTGTTAACACCGCTCTTGCAGAGTCTTTAGAGCATCCTATGCACAGAACCAAGGAAGTGTTTTCCTTCTGCAGTTTCATCCTTGCTTGGGAAGATGGTGACCTCCATGCTTAAAGTAACTGCTTGGGGTGCAAGTAATCTGAATTCTGTCCACGGCTCTATTTCAGCTTTTCTACAACTGGCTTAAGCAAGTTAATGCTTCAGTTTCTCTACCTATTAAGCGGGATTCATAACAGTTCCTAAGAACAGTAAAATTGAGTTTTTAATTAATTATGGAGCTTAAGGAAGTCAGGCAATAGTATAGAGACCATGGTACAAAGTCTATATTAAGCTTGTCCCCCATTGGCAGATATCCAATAATATGGCCACTTCCAGATGATGTGTCCTGCCCGCATGCTCATTACTTCCTATGACCTTCCCAATCCTTTTGGTAGGCCTGAAAAAGCAGTCATTCCCCATACACAGATCCCACTGAAGTACACAGATCCCACTGAATTACACAGATTCAGGCCCCTGTTCAGGTTCTGTCCTGGCCATCTGCCCACAGCTGCCCTTGGCTGGAAGTCTACCCTGCCCCATCCATATGGTCCATTGTGGTCCATTTGCCAGACTTCCAGGTGCTGCCCTCCAATGTCTACTATATTGCCAGGAGTTTTAGTAGAGGTGTCCTGTCTACCCATGTGTTGATAGCTTTGCCATATTCTGGCTGTCTGAAGTTGCCCTGCACACCTGCTCTAAATGTATTCTCCAAATGGATTGTGCTGCTCCATTTCATGCTGCAATTTTATTTTTAATGCTTCCAGGAGAAATATGTTAAAATAATCATCATAAGAGATACTTGCTCTCTACCCAGCTCTGAAATCCTAATGGTGGAAAAATCCAGCTTATTTGCTTTAAAAGTGGTATAGCACTAAAGAAAATGGGTGTTTGGATGTTTCTGACTATCAGTATTGGAGGAAAATATCTGTGGTTTTTAAGTTCAAATTATTCCACTAGACTCTTAAGGTTCCAAACAAGAAAACTGGGGAATATAATTGGGAAAATATATAAAACTAAATAAAATAAACTGCACCTACTTAGTACAGTGAGGATAAACATAGCCAACATTCAGTATTTGTAACTTTTTTTCTCAAATTGCCTTGCTTTATAGCATGCTACCAGCCATAACACTCCATAAAACCAAGCAGTGCAAGTTACAAATGCATTAATCACCAATAGCATGTAGCAGGAAATCAAATAAAATAAAAATGAGTGATGGCGATAATTTGCCCTCAACATGCATTCTAGCTCCCAATGTTAATGCAACTTCATGTGGTGCAAATATAAATCTCTATGGTGTGTGTTTTCTGAAGTTTGAAGGAGAGGTGCATGATGCAAGTGGCACAATGACACACAAAAAGCATTGCTCTGTACAACAATAAATCATATGAAAGCAAACCAACCATGCAAACACTAGTTATACATTCCTTTTTTACTAATTATCTGTGGTCTCTTTCAAGTCCTTTATGACTTGTGCTACAATTTTAAGAGTTATTCTTGGTATTAAAAAAAATCAACACACTCCCTCTGCCGTCAATTCAAGACCTTTTCTGTTTGTCACATTCAGCCTGTGCTCTGCTGGAAGGTTATTATAATCTTGGCATTCATCTGTTGCATTTCTTTCAGAGAATCCACACATGCAAAATCTGTTGGCAGGAATACTGTTTGTCTAGTATTCAGTAACTTCTCATATATAGGTAACTTCTCATGACACTAAAATTAAGACCCTCTGTATTCTCTTTTTTCTAATTATTCAATTCTTAGAGCAACAGACAGTGATAGTATATGTCATAGCAACAATTAGCAGTGTTGTCTATTACTGAACAGATTACATGGTATCCAAATCCATGCAAAAAAAGTAGGAAATTTAGGAAGACAGGAGGAAACAATGTAAGACCCTTTATTCTGGCAACTCACAGGTTATATTCCTGCACTCATGCACAAAGAATCACCACTATCCCAAGAGAAACTGTGATAAACCCAGCATTCTTTCCCCTGCCCTCCTTTTCACTTACCTTCTGAGGGCTGAGGAGTCCCACAAGGGGTGGAAGGGGTCTTCAGCTCTTCCTGGGACTCTATGGATGCTGGGCTGATGCACTTGGGTATGGGTGAGGATGGAGCTGAAGGAGATCTCAGGTTCAAGGACAGCTCACTTCTGCCTCGGCTGACACTCCGACTCTTCAGCTCCTTTTCATACTCCTCTGCTGCCAACTTCTCCAAGTATTTGTATCTGAAAGTTAAAGTCCAGAGGGTTTCCGTAAAGAAAAAGAAGCCTGTGGCTGGTGCTTGTCTATGGATGAAACACCTGCAGAGAACGAGCTCACTTTCTGACACAAGGGGTACAGCACTAAACTGCCTGCCTGCTCAATCTGCCAAAAAGTGCACACTAAAGCAAAGACTATTGCCCTGAAAAATGTTAAATTGCTCATTACAATACAAAAGCAAAAACCAGCAGAGTTAAAGAACCTTTAAATATAGTATTTTGCCTGCACAGTCCTTCTCCTTTTGGAAGCATTTGTCTGTCCTCCTTTTCACCCTCCTCCTTCACCACCTCCTCCTCCTCCTCCTCCTCCCAGCCCTCCCTCTCCCAAAACTAAAACGGGAGGGAAAAGAAAACAAAAGAAGAAAAAAAATCCCTCCAAACCCAGAGCCCCTTAATACTGATGCAAATTGCCAAAGTCTGAGACTTGCTGTAAGGAGAGGAAAATGCAGCAGTCAAAAACAGATCTCCCCAAAAATAATAGCAATAATAAACATTTGGATTGACTATCTAAAGACTCTGAACCTGCTTCTCTTTGCTCTGAGAGCAATGCACTGGAATTCACTTTGTTCTCTCCACAGTCTACAATGGAAAGTTTTCTTTTTTTTATTCTAAAAAATTTCTCTGCCGGACTCAGACATCCAATAGCTTGTACCTGACGTCACATGTAGTTTATTCATCAAAGTCACTTTAAAAGAACAAAGATACATCTGTTTTGCATTTTAGGCAGGCAGAACTCACTAACTGTTTATTAAGACCAGCTACCAATCATATTCTTCATAGTGTGCTTTATACATTTCGACGAAAATAACTTTTAAATATGTTCCTCTTCCAGATGTCTGCTAATTTTATCCACCATTATTTGCTAAGGAATAAATTCATGAATACAGCTGGATCAGGCTTTAGACTGTTTGCCGTATCCACAAGTGAGCTGTTAAACAGGTTAATCAAGACTACTGCTTATGTCCCTGAAACACTCTGGTCATCCCCCTATAACTCACTGTTGTAAACACTCCATAACAGGGAACACCTCTCCTCCCCCCTTCTGCCTCACTGACAGCCCAAATTAGTGTACGAGGGTGCACTAAAAGCAGGCAGGGTAAAGAAGTCAGCCATATGTGGCAACAAACATGCTTAGTACATATGGTAGCCACACATGCATGCACATTTGCAAACATCCATATAGAGCATAGAAATGTGTCTTTGAAGAGCAGTCCTTGTGTTTTCAGAGGCAATTTGCCTTATTGCAAACAGCAATAATGAAGAACAAACTCATTTTCTTTTATTCCTTCAGAGGTATGCACAGTCTTTGAACAAATTCAAAGAAAAAGAACCCCTACAGACTCTGGATGAAAATATAACAAGCTACATACTTGCATGGTTATAAAATAGGAACTGTTTACAATTCTAACACGCAGCCAATTCTCGAGACTGAATTTTGCCTTTTCAATAGAGGGGAAAGCCTTTCTCTGGCATTAGAATGATGTTTTGTTCCAGCTCATGAAGCCACTCTTTCTTCAAACGTTGGTCACTTACGCACTGCGCCTTCCACCTCCTCGCAAGTAAAGCAGACAGGAGCTCTACTCATAAGGAGCCATAAGGACTCATTCAATAAGGAGCCATTCAAATTGATCACTTAGCACAAACAGGTAGAACCCAGCTAGCTGCTGCCAAGAGGGTTTTGCAGATTGCCAGTAGACTACAACAAAGATCTGGATGGATCCTTCTATAATGGGGGGAGCTACAATGTTTTATTATCCTCAGTTCTTTTTCAGCTGCTTTAACATTTTCTGTAGGTGTGTGCTGCACAGCCAACCAGCAAAGCAGAGACTATTATCAAGAGGCAACTTCTCAAAATATATTGAAACAAAAAAGGAGATCAGAACAGCAACTCCAATGGCAGCACATCAGAACTAGACATCAAATGGGAAGCCCAGTAAACAGATATAAATGAGGAATAAAAAAAATCATTCAAGAATCAGTTATTAACACTTCACACTTGATAAATGATATTAAGTTATTTTCTGTTTCTGACAAATATCTTAATATTGAATAAATGCCAGCATCAAATACACAAGGTCTTATAAAGACCAAAATCTGAAGAAGTTGAAAGGATGAGCAACCATACCTCCACTACAGGATTGACACATTGCCCCTGTACATGCTGCCATATTCCTTCAAATAATGGAAACCTGCAGACATCATCATACCTAGACTGATTCTTTTCTATAGACAATGAGCCAAAGGTCTGTGGGCTATCCATTTGGTATGACTCATGAACATAACACTGGACTTATCATCTTCAAGTAGATGAAATTATTATTGTGAGTTCTCTAGGTCTTTGAGCAATGCCCTGAGGGCAACTTAAAATGTTAATGTGCCAACAAAGTCATGGTGTGGAGAGCATTTGAACTGTACCTCACACCAGAGAGGGCTTGGGAGCTCACGTATCTTGGTTTTATTTTATAATTATCACTAGAAAACATCCAGCCAAGCAAAGGGAAAAGGCCTCAAACCATAGAATAGAATTGATACGGAAGAAACATACAAATCAGTTTTTAACTAGAATTTTAGGCATCTTGACTACAGGATCTTACAGTCTATGCGCTCTCCTTAAACAAGTCAACATGGAATTTCCTATAGGAAATGAAACTTCATTTGTGCAAAGGTGTTTGTTAAAAAAGTAGTTACAGAAAGCCAATGTAATGGACTACCAGTGCAAGACTTCACTTGCAGAAGATTTCTCCAACATTTATATGCTGTCAAAGCAAATGTCTTTCATGTTTATGAGTAAGAACTGATAGTTTTACATCTCAGTTCAAAAGAGCCCTAAGGATAAAAAAGTATTCCTAATGAACAGTGAAATTGTCTCAGATTGCACACTAGTGATGGCAAACACTTCCCCAAAGCTGGCATTTTCCTGTATAACTTGAAAGTTCTGGAGAACTCACTTCTAATTTGTTTCAAAACTTGCAGATTAGCAGCTTGCTGAGAAAGGTTTACTCAGATCAGTATATGATGCTCATGTGCTCAGATGCATTTCATTTCTAAGAATGCTTGAACATATTTGTAATTTTTTGACTGGAAGGACAAAGGAAAGCCCATCCACCTTTTCTTTTCTTAGAGATGTCAACATATTTTTTTTAATATTAGCTATTTCAGCCATTAGAGATTAAGACTTTAGTTTGCAGAAATAGACTGTCTACTGTATGACAATTTTTGAAAAAACCCTGAAACACAAAAGCAACCAATAAAAAAAAAAACAAAACAAACAAGTGAAAACACAGCAACACCATGATTTCTGAGATGGCTGCTCTCTTATTTTGATAATGTAATTCCAATTCTTGACGATCCAAAAGCATCTCCAGAGAGTAATCTCTAGAGGACCATAAAAACAGAACTGAAGCACTTTGGATGATTTTTCATCTGCAATTTGTACAGTAACTTGCATATTTTCCAGGTAAAAACAGGCATTCTCTCCAGGATGTAATTACTAGTGGAGGTAGAGATGAAGCTACTGAAAGGCAAAGGTCTTTAGTTGAGTATTCCTTGAAAAATATGCTTTGATAAGCACATACCTCCCAGCCTAGTCCAGAGTTTCTAAACTATTTAACTGAATTTTAAAAAAAGGAAGAAATAATCCCAAACCCTCACTTTCTTTAAATATGCTATTTACATAAACTAAAACAATGTCCCAATGGTAAACACCGCTAAGCTTTACAATTTAGTTGCTGATGTTTGGAGAGATCGGCAAAGAAAACTTGGCTCTGAAAGATAAAAAATATGCTGAGAGTGGCTCAGAATAATTTCCATCAGCCTGTCACTGCAGTTTTGTAATGCTTGTGACCCCAGTTTCCTTTATCCTCAATTGCCTTTTCTGACCCTCCAGAAAGCTTGGGACCCACTGGGTGAGAATGACAGGCTTATTCAATTTATAACTCATACTAAGTTTGGGTAAATTTCTGAGGCAAACGGGGTAAGCTTATTTCCCACACAAATAGATAAAATCATCAATCATTCTTGAGCATTCTCATTGCTCTTCATTTATTGCTGTGCTTACAGCTGGACTTCATTCTCCTCTTTATTTTAATGACTTCTTTCTTATATAAATCTTTTGGAATAAAAGTGTTCTGTGCAAGCAGAGTTAAAGATGTAAACACGCAACAGCTCCACAATAAAGAATATAGGAAGTGCAAACAACCAGAGGGAAGGATGAATGCATTATATACAAACCTCTCTTCTCTTGCTTGTCTTAGTTCTTCTCTTTTGTCTAAATAATCACGGCTAAAAAGAGAATTACAGTAAATTGCAGCAGAAGAAAAAGGTAAGGAGTAGAAGTAAAAGCACAGTAGGAGAAATCAGCAGTAGTACAAACAACCCAATTGGAGACAATGAAGGCTGTTGTCAATATAAATTGTTTGTTTTTGCAAAAAATTTCTGAAAAATGTACACTTACTTATCCATGCATACACCACCAAATATGTCATTTGGAAGGTCATTAAAATTCTAAAAAAAACCACAAAAACTGAAAAACTTGCAGCACGCTTTGAAACCTGGTATCTGAAATGAGATACAATGAACTGCACTTATCTATAGCAAGCAGGCACATCAGTGGCTATTAAACCATCCCTCATTTGCTCCATCTCAGAAGGCCCCAAGACACTGACTGCAGCCCCTGGCAGGGTAGAGCAAGGCAGTGAGAGCAAATCTACTGGCCTTCTTTCCAAGGCACCTTTCCTCAGTGTATTTCAGTTGCCATGGTTGGAAACAGGACAGCAGACGGGCATTACCGAGGAGGAAAATTGTTCACTCTTAGAGGATGTGTGCCAGATCATTGGACAGATAAAAACTTTTTGCTTCCTTATTTTTCACTCCATGTTTTAGATACAAAACTTCCATCTCAGCTGCCACTCCCAAAGCTCCTCAAGTAACCCATATATTTAGCCTTTGCCAAGTCAATTTTGCTGGATGTTTGAGCGCTATGATTTCAGGCAGGCCTGCCACATCCACAAACATGGATGCAAATTTAACTTGGAGCACAGCAGAAGCCAGTGACTGTCCGGTCTGCCTCAAAATCATAGCAAGATGGTTCCTTACAATATATTTTTAATATTTTGTTGAATCTGGATAGACAAAACTGATGAGACCTTCACCCTATCTGTTTGATTTTTTTCACAGCATAACCTGTGAGTACCAGAAAGATTTTCAGAACTACTCCTTTTATTAATAACCACTACTTTTTGCTCTTCATATTGTGTCATTAAATAAATGACTTACTATCTACTATACCAACAGCTATCAAACATCTTCAAAAGTCCATTAACAGGGAATACACATTACTGTTTCAGGATATCTCCACAGGCTTTGAATTATAAACTTTTACAAAATTTTAAGGGTGATCTAGGAAATCTTCAGCAAGCAATTTTAACATTATCGTTTCCCATCTGACAACTTTCACTCTTCCCTACAGCTGAAGAATAACTGTATTTTAGGACATATTGTTCTACATATGTAATGGGCACAATAGTCCTTCTACTGAGAAAAACGTTCATCTTGTAAAGCATTCCTTTAGTTAGCCATAGCTTATGAACCTTTCTAGCACATCTCCTAATCCTCCAGCTCTCCTGTCCTCCAGCTCTTTCACAACTAGTGATGCCCTCCTTTAAATTATCCTGAATATGTCAATAATGGTGTCAGAACCTAGTGCAATGTTCCTAAGGCAGAGTTGGAAACAATGACATAACAAATGAGTCACGATGGTAAATCCAGTACTGCTCACGAGTTTAAACACTGAATTGCACATCTTCAGACACTGGGTTTCTAGCCAGAATGATGATATGATAATGTAACCCCAAGAACTCTTATGAAACTGTCCATGACTGCTTGCTGTGGCTTTGTCCTCCTCCTGCCAGACTGTTTTATCATCTGTGGGATGCTGTCTGCCTGCCAAGTTTGGTGGCTTTGGAGACCCCTTACTCAAACAGAAGTTACAAATTTTGGATGATCACAGAACTCAAATCCAAAAGATGAAAACACTGGGCATTGAAAAATCATCTGAAGTAAGCAACACAATCATGGCGTTTAGTTAATTAGCTTCTGACTCTGAAATAAAAGGATGAAAATATATATTTTGAATTTTTTTTTCCTGACTTCAAGAAACCTCTTTTAGTTACAACTACTGTAGCCAACTCCTACTGAAATGTGCAGATTGTTATTTAAACAGGTCAATCTGCCAAATGCCCTGTTGGCTTTTTCAGTCTGGGAGTTTCCTTTCTGAAAGATCATGTTGGCTGTCCATAGCAGCCTGCTGCAGCCTGATGATACCACTTAGAGGGAGAGTTTTTGGAAGAGGCTGTAAGACTGAGACCTTATTGTTTCTGTTTCAGGAGAACTTGGGCAGTTGTTGGCTGCCAAAGATCCTATTATGGTGCTCTTCCACCTTCCCTCTGCCTCTCATTTCCTTCTAAATTAGCTATCTTCTGGAGCCAGGAGAATATCAATCACGCACTTGTAAGTCACTCCTCTTTCCAAATTCACAGAATCACAGACTGTTTCCACTTCTTACTAAAGAGATGATTACAGTGAAAGCAATCCTGCACACTAATAAACAAGCTCACATGAAACCCACTGCCATCTTTTCCATAACTACCAATTCTAAGGTTACAAAACATTTCTACTACCATTCTTTAGGTTAATGCATTATGCCTTCTAACTACTAAAAATATGTTTACTTTTTGCTCCTGTCTATGAGGAAGTAAACTGATTTCTTATTGTACATTCTTCAGACTGTAGGCAAACAATTTCAGGTATAGATTCCATTTCTGTCCTTGGCCTGCTGCAGTCTTTGCTATTGCCCGTGATGGGAGTTCCAGGCATGGATTTAAGAGGCTGAGGGGGCTTGTCTCTTACTGTCCTCAGGAAGCATCCCCTGGGATCCCACCTCACACACTTTCTCAGATGTGAAAATGGAAACTCCTGTATTCTGCTATGACCATTGTCTGGCCAAAGTTTGAAAAACAATTTTTATAATGACTTTTTGTCAGTTGTTGTTTCAAGAAGGAAGAGACACACGTTCAGAAAAGCAGGAAAAAAGTAGTTAAAAACCACCACCATACATCAAAACACTTTTACTTTGCATAACATAAAAGCAAAAAGATGTTTCAGTGCTCTCCCTTCCTCCTTTCTTGATACCTATGTCCCTTTGTTTCATCTTCAACCCCCATCCCTCACAGAGATTATAATTTGGTGAGTATATTAGCTAATAAAACCGAACCTCTGTAGATACCCAGACAGTATAACTGGCTGCCTTTAAGAAAAATTGCTTGTTTATTAAATGGCAAAATTCATGATGTGTTTAATCTATCTGTTTTTAAGATACTTAGATCAAGAAGAGTGTCTAAACACACAACCTATTCTTCAACTGTTTTCAAATTGAATGTGTCAATAATTTACCAATCTATCACATATTAAAGCAAGAGACTGAGACCAAATTTGGGTCCTACTTGAATTTGTTTCTTTCTTCACGTTCTATCCTTTGCAACCTTTCTTCTCTCTCCTGACGCCGTCTTTCTCTCTCTGCTGCCAAGCACTCCTGGTGCTGCCGAAAAGATGATGTAAGGAGACCACCCAAAGCTGGCCTGCAGAAAAGGAAGATCAGATTTCTCAGTGTCACTTTTATTGATTATACTGGCAAAAAAAATGAGTAGCAATCATTCAGCAAGTAACATAATCCCAACTAGCAGAATGACGTGGCAATATTTATGTATGAATCTTTCAAAGCACTGGCTAAGTGTCTTCTTGCTAAATTGATTATAGATACTATGATGGGCTTAAGAAAAACAATTAGGGTAGGCTTCTTAAACTTCCAAATTTCTGAAGCACAAATAAAGTATGTATAAAAATTCTTTAGCCTATTTCAACCACAATATTGTCTAAACATTTTTTTAACTTTATAATCCTGTTAATGGAAAAGCTGAATCCTGTAAAGGATTTTTTAAATTTTAAAGAAGAAAACTGCAATGTTTTTTCAGTACTTTCCAAACATGTTATGCAATGATGTTAAAAACAGATGTGTCACAAACACCTGAGAACCCTGTGTACAGAAAAACAAAAGTAAAGGAAGATGTCAGAACTGTCCTACAGAATTCAGATGTTCTGTTAAGTATCAGGAGTACGTTTTCTTTACACATTAACAAATCTGGTTATCATGATTTCCCTGCTGCATGTGCTGTAAGAGCAAAAAGAACCACATATAAGAACATAGCAATAAAACACACAGGGACAGTCTTCTCAAACTGTTTTTGAAAATGGAAAGAACTAAAGGCCTCTACAGTAAAGACTTTTCAAATATATAAAGGTACATTTATATTCACTTATAGTTTGGTGTTGACATAGATTTTTTTACTGGTTTTACTGCAAGTACTACTTTGGCTGGGAGAGTGGGTCCTCTTACACAAACTTCCCCCAACATGGTGTTATTGGTACCACCAACCTCTCAGATGGCAACAGAGTAACCTCAGAGTAAACATGTCTTTCTTTCTGTCTCTTGGACAGGAAAAAATTTGTATTGTAGCGGGTAGCTTTACACAGATCCACACTGATTGAATTAGACTGATAAAATCAAAAAGACATAACTCATGTAGAGCGGTTTCTGTGCATTGTTGTAACATGAGTTTTGCAATGAAAGGATTAATGAGAGAAATAGATACCGCCTTTTGTGAAAAGAAACTAAACCCTGCCTAGAGGAAGGTTCCTTAACCAGTAATGCAAACCTGAATAAATTTTCCTTATTTTTAAGGAAGCTAACCCTTTCCCTTATTTATTTACTTGCCAATGGCTGTACAATGCAGGCATTTAACATGATGGCTCCAGTTCACTAGTGAAAATAGGTGCAGGAGAAGACAAAAATATACATGCAAACCTATCTTCCCTGAGTGTCTATGTCCAAACAAGTAGGAACACCACAAAACATAGCCATCTCAGCCCCACTGGCAGGAGGGCACTATGAATATAATGTCAATAATTTCCATAAATTGAATTTCAATATGTAATATCCCACCCGCATAAACATTACATAAGATGGTATAAAACTTGATATTCTGTAAGCGTCCCTGATGGCACTCCTCCAGAGCTACAGTATCAATGCTGGATCACACTCAAAACCATAAAAATCTCTAATATGCTTCAGCACTAAGAAAAGGGGGAAAAAATCCTCAAACCCTGACAGTCAACTACGTGTGGTGAATTTTCCCTCGAGCATATTTTAAATTTATTTTAACTTTTGACCTTTTAGTGCATGTTGCAAGAGAAAGCTCTCAGCAGAAACAGTAGCACCACTGTACTAAAATTCAAAAGCTAGAACGCCATTCCTGTGGCAGCATGAAAAACCATGGGTATATGGTTGGATATAACATCAGAAATTACTCTTGGAAGGGGAAAACTGGACAGCGCCTCCATGTGAAAACATATGGAAATAAACTGGGAGAGACAGCAAAATAGAGTACCTATCGAGTCTGTGTTTTTATCTGTTTTGTGTATTCAGCCCAATATCCCATCCTGCCCAGCTGCCATCAAATCTGCAAACTCCATTTAGAATCAAAGGATGGTGTATGGCTTAAAAAAAAAACTGAAAGAAAATTAAGGGGAAGGATGAGGTCATGCTGAGAGACCAAAAGGGTGATTGCAGGTCTGCCCGTCATCTAGGAGGTTGGAAGCCTTCAGATCTGACTGAGCTCTTTGAGGCTCTACAATAAATACACATTCTTATGCAAGGCATTACAAGGAAATCACATGGAGATATATAGTTTAGTCCTGCAGACAGGTTCCTAAGCTAACCCTGGTAGCAAAATATCTCCACGTGCTAAAACACCTTGTTTGGATGTTTGATCTAGCATATTTTGGCTAGCATTGCTCACTGGGCTAAAATTTGCAGATGTATGAACAGCAGTCTCACAGTCTAAATAAAAGATCCACAGCCATATGTCCAGAAGAAAAGCCAGTGTCCAAGGAACTGAAAATGTTAGCTTTCCATCTTTGAAACTAATCAGATTAATAATAATTAGCCAGAACTTGGTATTTCCATATTTCAACTAGTTACAAGTCCACACTTCAGCTCAATTACAAGCTACAGTGTAGCGGGCAGACACACATCTTATTCAATTCCTTTTTCCTCAGCAGAGCCATATTTTGTACAACAGTTTATGGCATGAAATGCTCAAATCTAACAGACCAAGCTGCGAGAAGATACTTTTCATACAGGTCATAATTA
Organism: Climacteris rufus; assembly: GCA_013398175.1. NCBI lineage: Eukaryota > Metazoa > Chordata > Aves > Passeriformes > Climacteridae > Climacteris > Climacteris rufus. The sequence continues at coordinate 295,625 of VZRZ01004630.1, read as the reverse complement.
AACAGACAGGAACATGGTCAGCTGACTCCTTGTGTGACACTGCCTTCTTAAAGTACAAAGAGTCAAGTTTTTGGGTCTTCATTCACGTTTAGAAAAGGGCAGGCAAAGAAACAGCACTGACATGGCTGAGTTAGTGCTGGTTAGTGGTCCGACCCTGCAGTGGCCAGCCCACTCAACCACACACATCTGCCCTTGGTAGAGACCACACCTCACACCAAATGCTGAGACCATTTATCTTATGAAGCCTCATAAACTCAGCTTCACTGCTGCTATGAAACACTGTAGCTCAGCTGGTGTTTGGGTGTATTAATAATCTTTTTAAGGTTAACTGCAACTGTAAATGAACAGATTTTAGTATTTAGTAAACTTTACTGTTAATTTTCTACCTGTGCATAAACTAAACCTGAAGTAAGCAGGTCACTTTCAGGGTGTACAAGCCTCAAAAACAGCCAGAGGAAAAGCAAATATAAAGAGATATTCCTCAAACATTTTCAACGATTTGAAAAGGGATATGTCTATGTATGGTTTGTCTACAAAATCTGATTGTTGTTTCTGTATTCCCCTGGCAATAACACTTAAAGTAAATGTTCCCTTTCAGTGAACACATATTTGAATTGCAAATGGCAGCATGACTGACCAAACCAGCTAGTGGGAAGGCTTGGGCTGAGCCTTTGGGTAATTTTGTTGCTTTGATGCTGTTTGTAGGGTTATAGATCCTCAGGCCTCAGGAATTTTTAGGTGTTACTGCTGTAGTCTGCATTTTAAAAATGGATAAGCAAACAAAAGGCTAAAAAAACCCCTCTGGCATTAAATCAAACGTGATAAGAGATTTTAACAGAAAATAGTATGTGAATACTCATTGAAAACATAATAGAAAGATCACTTGCAAAATGGGGTTACAGCTAATATATGCCAGCATTTCAGTGTTGGTGTCATATATTACCAGCTGGTAATATCAACCATTTGTTCAATTCCACAAATACAATCCAGAAGGATGCTTACTCTTGTATTTTTAGTCTTGTAGAGAATGCAGGGCTATTAAGAATGGACTGTTAATATAAAAAATGTTAAGAAAAGGTTTCTTATGCCTGCTGTTAAAACCAATAAAAGCTAAACAAGCTATGTTATTACATTCTCATTCCAGAAAAAAAATACACAACAAGAAAAAGTCTAGGTCTGTGGATTTGTGAAGAGACCTCTTCACCACAGCATCAGGACTTGGGGCCAAAGAGGTCATTAGTTACTTATCTTACTGGAAGAAGAGACAGGAAAGAATAGAAAAAATAAAAAGAAAAAGCAGGCAACAAAAAATATACACAGAGCAGAGGATATGAAGCCAAAATGTTGACTGCAGGCCAAAACTCTTCTGAATAAAAATTCAGCTAGACTGACCTACAGCAGTTAACACAGCAGTGAATTAGTAATCATTATTAAAAACACAAATTCAGGCAGACACAAGATTTCTCACACTTTTTTTGCACGTTTTCTGACAATACTCCATCACAGACTATATATTGTGAAGGGAAATATGTGACCTGAATTACTCTAACCTTGTTGCAGACTGAAGAAAATATTTCTGTCTTACTCTAAAAGCTGCTTTATTGCAGCAAAATTGAAATTCTGAACTTCTAATGTTCTTCATTCACATAAGCTCTGAAATACTCTTTTGTGGCTGCCTTTCTCTCTGTTTCATTGAATATTTAAAATTTGCTAAATAGAAATGGTATCTATAGGAAGAATACAAAATACAAATGTATATTTTTCAGAGCTGAAAAGAATTAACAGACGACTTAAAAGAGGAAATCCCTTTAGTTCATAAGGTTAATATTCAGGACTCTCTTTAATACAACATGGGTCAGAGTCATTAATAACTTTAATAAGGAAGGACTAATTACGTAATTTTGCAAAGTGCTCCTGTTCCAGCAGTCATGGGAATGCTACAGGGAGGATACAACAGTTGGCAGCTCCTACTCAAGTCTTCAGTAAATCTAAATGTCTCTTAGCTTTAACAAAATAAATCCACTTTCCAGCTTAGAAAGAGACAAAAGGGGAGACAAAGCTGCCAAGAGCCATATTGGTTTTCACAGCTAAAGAAACTCCCAGTGTGTTATGTCTCCCTACATGACACGGCAAATTCAAAAGCATGTTGATATAAGATTTTGCAAACAGACTAAACATTACTTAAGGAATCTTTACAAAACTTCTCTCAAAAATAAACAGAAAATTCAGAGATAAAAGTACTGACCAATGCTTCCTTTAAGAAAGAAACTTGAGAATGACCAAGAGAAGAACTGATTAATGTTAGGCTTTTAAGTGGAACAGGGGACTGTCCAAAATAAAGCTACAACAAGGTAGAGCAGTGCAGAGCCTGGGCAACGCACAAGGACTTTCTACATACACCCTCCTCTTCCAGCTGACCTGTGCAGGTTTACACTGTCTGTCAGTCTTTCTCCAACCTGCAGCTTCTCATCCTCATGCAAGTTACAAATTGCCTGGAAGTGACTTGCAGAGTCCACGCGTAGATCCAGGCTACAGTCGTGTGTCCCCTGAGCACCAGCACTGCACACGGCATGTTCGGTCAGAAAGACTCTGCAGTCTGAAACCATACCCCAGTTCATGCTTCTGTTTAAACATATGCCCTATGATGAAGTCTACAAAGCTGCAATCAAGAATATTGCTTACACAGTAGTTCAACAGGCAGCTAGGCTAGTATAAGTCACCACTGCTTTCCAAACTGTAAATCATCAAGTAATTCCTAAGGTCATTTTTCCTCTTAAAATCTCAGCAATAAAGTTGAGGCTTTTGCCCTGGGCCACTATTATCAACTCCCAAGCTATCCCTTCCTCGTTATGTTACTCAGAGTGAAAGATGTGCTTGGCATTTACCACAAGGAAATATCGTCACGATCTCTAGTCTGAGAGCCCAGAAGTACATATTAAAGACACACAGAAAGAATAGAAAGCCAAGGAAAGCTGTTCTTGGGAGAGCAGCAGCTTTGTAGGCTGTATAGTAGGTTTTGTTTCATAGGACTCTGTTTTGCCTTAGTGCTTAACAGCTGGAGTAAGAGAACGGCAGAGCACAGATAGTGACAAATGGTTAAGGAAAAAAAAAGAAAAAAAAATAAAAGAATAGAGAACCTGTCAAGAAGCCTCATCCAGCAGCATCTCCCTGGTGTTGTCAATTACTGAGACCCTTAATTTTAGTAGAAAATATAACTGAAAAGCTGTTTGGCATTCTCAAATAGTTTTTTGTTTTGTTTTGTTTTGTTTTGTTTTGTTTACTTCGCTTTAAAGAGACTGAAATTTGAAAGAAAGGATCAGATTGCCAGCAAATCACTATTTCAGGCACCTGGAAAGGGAATAAAACTGAAGACTATTTGCAGACTTTTGCTGCACTTTATGTTTATGCTTCAGGTATGGTGTTTAAGTATCAGATTAGGCATGCTAATCTCATTGTTTGTGACCTGTTTGAGAAATAAATGCTTGAAGGTACATTTCCTTTAAACGATATAGAAGAACATGGAAATGAACACTCAACATTCAAGGCACTGTTTCTTGGGAGCCCAAGGTAATGTATTGCTGTAGATCACAAAGCAAGTAAGATGGAAAGCATATTAAAGAATGTGAAATATATTTAATCTCTCTTAAGCCTATTTTCTAATGCTCTGGAAAAGTTGGAAATGCTTCAAACAGGAGTAATATACAAACACCATAGCAGGCCTTTACCAAGCTTGGAGATTTGGAAGAACTTCTGAGGGATCAGCTAGAGGTGGAGACTAAGTTAACAGTGACTGGCCAAGTGGCTTGAACAGTGGAGGTCTGCAACCTGAATTTCTGGCATTTGATTTAACAGACAGAGGCGAGACCATGAATTCCTACTCCTTTGGCACGCAGTGCCCTGAGAAGGCTTTCTGTGCTAGGCCAACTGTCCTACTGTTTGACTATCCAGCCCAGGAGGAACCATCTCCTGGCAAATGCATCAGAAGAAACCCACCCTGGAAACACACCAGCAGGATATCTTTTTGGCTTTGGAATTAATAGAAGCTAGTGTTGAATTCAGGAACTCCTGCCCTTAGAAACTGCATTCCTTCATGGTGTCCTCTACGGATGGCCATGATCAACAATGCAAACACTTCCCACTGAAAGAAGACTATGAAGGTGTGTGAAGCTTTGCAAGTAATGAGTCTGATATCCAGCTACAGATTCCAGGCCACAGTTTCAATTTGAGTGATTGTCTTAGATTCAGAGTTTGAAAAGGCAGTCTTTGGCTAAACAGAAATGAGCTGGGTGTGAGTATATGGCATGGAAATACAGAGTAGTCATACAACACCTTATGCTCTCAGGCAAGGTGGCAACTCAGAGGGACAGAAAAAATGCTTTTGTCCCTGATGTGCTTCAGTCATGTCCTGCTCACAGCCTTTATTACTAAAATTCTTGAAGTTATGATATTGAGAGTGATTTTTTGTTTTATTCAACTGAGGAGAGTTAACTGGTGATTTAAGAAGAGTGTGAGCAGTGTATTTATGGAGCAAAGCACTCTTTGGCATTTAAAAACAGGTGGACTGGGTTATACTTCTTACGCATTAGGAGCAACTCTCACAACCACAGAGATGCAAGAGAATAGACACACCCCTTCTTCCCTCCCAATGAAAGGCTGAACGGAAAGTGCCCTGAAATTTGCCCTCCTTCAGCAGGATTCCCATGGCTGCAATATGCACTTCAGAAACATGGCTCTCCACAGGGAACCCAGGCAAATGAGAGAGAACAACAGCATTGCAAGAAGTTGCCAAAAGGCTGCAGCTGAATTTAGAAACAGTAAAGTAAGCCTTTTCTTCTGCTGTACAATCAGAAATATATACATGATGTGGATTTCAAAGAACAAAATCTAGCTACTTTTGCACTGACTTATGATTCCCTACTGATGTCAGCCAAAGAAGGTTTTAAAAGTATGAATGTCAAAATGTCAACCACACTGCTTCTTTCCACCAAAGTTGTAGCTCTTGTTTGCATAAGCAATATGCAGCCAAGGGTCTGAAAGGCCTGTCAGAGCAACTGAATGGAGCATGAATCATTTTGCTGGGCACTGTTCTAAATGCTGCTTCTTCCTTCCTCCTCATTCTTGTAGGTCAGATAAACTGTACCAGGAATTGCATCTAAAGCTCTTCCCTGCATGATAAAAGACAGGAATCTTTCTGTGAAGCCTTTGCATAACGGTAGTCATAAGCTGAAACTAGAAAACTCGCCTTAGAGCTAACCATAGATACGCATCTGCTTCTTATCAAGTGTCTTCCTCTCCCCCCCATCTTTTAGCCTGTTTTTGGTGTTTGAATTCATGTAAATTTTTACCATCAGGAGCTAGGAAATAATGTTTACATAATCTAAGGCAAACACCATTCATAGAAGACTGTGAAAACTTCCACAATACTTTCCATTTACTAATTAGTGCCAAGCATTGTGTCATGCACTACACAGCCTACTCTCCAATAAGCAAATCCTATCCGTTGATCTCTATATAGTCATTTCTGCAATGCATATCTTTCAGGACAATGAAACAAGAGCAGGCTTCTGCCCTTCTTCAAAGCAGTCACTTCTTTAGAGCTTGCTGAACTATACATCTGCAATGGCAGCGCACTCAAAAAGAACAAGACAATGCAAAATGCCATCCAAAACTGCAAATTTAATTATCTTTCAAGAAATAACTGCACCTATTCTGCAGACAACACACAGCTGTGGTGTACATACATTTTTCACACTTCTGAGAGACTCCTATACAGGAAGCATTAGGTTGTGACATCCCTCAAATGTAAAAATGTAGAAATCCTGGTGAGTTAATGAACTACCATGAAAGTAAGCTGCAAATTTAAACAGGAGTACAGGCATTTTTTATGATGTGGAAAGTGGTACACATAACCTGAAGGAAAGACAGAGATGTGACTCTGAGTGCTGTGTTCAGACACTTAGAACATGTAAGAGAGATCTGACATTTGAAGGTAGAGCACTTTCCAGTCTCACAGAAAAAAGAAGGATGAGGTGTGATGGCTGGAAGATACTATTAGAAAAACTGGCCTCAAAATATAAAATATTTTCCTAGGAGTGATGATAAATACTGGAATGTTTTCCAGGAGAAATCATGCACTGCCACTTGCAAACATGTGAGGGTACAGGGGTCTTTCATTTAGCTTCTATGAGACCCATTACAGGTCACAACAGACGATCGCAGAGCTCCCCTCTGGCCTGACTCTCCATGAATCTGCAAATTTTACAGCTTCATCCTGTGGGGCCAAAGCATTTTGGCTCCAAACCAGCAAGGCACTTATGCACATGCTGAAATGAAAGCTGACTTTCTTTGCTGGAGCAGGGCCAGTGCCATCAGCCTCTTGCAGGACAGGCCCAACCATCTTTAGCCATCTCAGGGTTTGACCACTTCGGGGTTTCTTTGCCGCAGTAGCAATCGGAAGCTTACAAGAGCAGGGGCTCGGAAATCTAAAACTTTCAAAGCAGTGGAATACTTTTAAGTCTTGCTTATCTTGCATCTATCTTGCTGAGGTAAAAAGGGGTGAAAATGCTGGTGTAGAGTTTTTTATTGTGCTTTCACTCGGCAGTAGTTTAATTGAGATCAGGAGAAACAAAGTAGGCAAGGTACTCTAGGAAGATGAGCAAATGAAAAACAAAGCCTTTCTTCAAAGACAAACAATGTAATTACTCATTTGAAAAAAAGGATTAAATCAATACCTCATGGCTAGAAATGCATGTATGAAGGAAGAACCTAACTTGAACCACTCTGAGTAGTAGCCTGGAAAGGATGTGAGGCATTACAAAGGTTCAAACCGATGTACATAAACACACATACACATATAGAAATATGCCAAAAAATCATTAACAAAAATTAACTGGAATACAGACAAAGGATCCTGAAAAAACCTCCAGTTGAAAAAACAGGGTGAGAGATACAATTTTTATGAATTAGAAGCCATTTTGGAAACAAACAATCCAAACCCTATCTGGCCTAATTGGATATTATTTAATTAATTTTTATATTAAATTATTGCATTAAATTAATTAAAAGCTTTTACCTTTCCTTCTTAAAGTCAACATGACATCCTTTGAAGCTGTCATTTATTTCAGGTTGTAACAGATAATTTCTGGTGGTCCAAATCTCTTGCCAAGAATTTCTTTTATGTATCCATAACATTTTCCTATCTTTTTTCTTCTCGTAATACCTTACATAATTCAAAAGAGTATTTTGATTGTTCAAAATATTTTTTTTTTTGTTGCTGGTTTGGGGTCTTTTTCCCCCCTTTTAATTTTTTTTAGAGCTAGTTCATAACTGGTTGGTTATTATGAGCTTGCTGTACCTACAGCAAGAAACGTTTTGCATTTGATGAAATACAATGAGATAGATACATCACGTATTTTCAAGAAAGAACAAAATTACGGCCTAGGAAATTCTGAGCTAAGCATGTTTCCAAGATTTTGTAGTTGATTTAAGATAAAATAGATCTATCAAATTTATTTTTAAAAATGGGAAGAAAGAAAATGTTTTAATTCACCTTTGAATACTTAGAACAGCATATGTGTGAAGCAAGTCTGCTTTATCCATTTAAGTGGAAGAAGCAGAAGTGGGATGGAAATACACCCACTTTAACAAGTCAGACAGAAAGACTTGAGAATGAGTGGGAAATGAGCACATTTAGATTTTTGTCCATTTGCTTTCCAACATTAGAAAAAATCTGGCTAGAAGCTATTTCCAGTACTTATTCAGAACAGTTTACATTTATCACCTTCATCCTGTCTGCAAAAGAACTGTTGCCAAAACACTTGTTAATTTACAAACCTGTCAAGTTTGGTCTCCTGAGACGGTGACAGAGTTGTCCCATAACGAGTAGTGGGTGTTGTAGGGGCACTCACACCAGTGTAAGGTCGTGGAGAAGAGTAAGAGCTGCTGCCATAGCTATTGTATCTGAAGAAATGGGAAGAAAAGTAGGAGAAAGGGAGAGACAGAAAGAATCCATCAGCAAACAGGCATGCAAGAGGAGTAAATCCTCTTGTTTTGGGTGGTGGTAATGATTCCACACCCCAGAACTCCTCAAACATTCACCTTATGAAAATGTTGCTCTATTTCCAGCTTCCAAATATACAACCTATCATGTGCTCTTAATATCAACCATGGCATGAACGTACATGATGCAAACAGTGAGCTATTGGTAAGGAAAATAAAGAGAGATTTGAATGGTCCTCCCAAGTGACAACTCAGAGCAGGAATACTTGAATTACTGCTCAGTTACTCAGAATTATTAGTTGTTTTGGGAGCTGATATCCATCCATTAGAAAAGGGATCAAACCAGCCCAAGACAGCAGTATTCATATCTAGTAAAATTAAGGAAAACAGCAGCACTCCTGAGACATGGTCTGAATATGGACATCCATGATTTGCAAATGCTTGCATTTTAAATGGAAAGCAACCACATTCTTTTCAATTAAAGCTGGCAGTATTTTCTTTCCCCTCCCCCAACATAAGTAATAGCTTATGTGCCATTTCTTACAATGTCTGTAAAAAATCATCACCATGGTTAAAAAGACATCTCCAGAACCACAGCTTTAGAAATCTCTATCAGCCCTTCTCTCCATTAAAAAACTCCATAAACTCGCTTCACATCAATGTGCGCTTGCTGATCAAAGGGAAATTGTTTCCAGGACTCCTGGAACAGCCACCTCTCCAGAGCCCCTTCTATCAACGTTTTCATCCTGGCTCCTGTACTGAATAGAAAAGGCAGTTGTGTTGTTCTGCTGTGCCTTTTAACCATAGTACTTAAACAGCATGTCAAGAAGAGATTCCTGATTTGGGAAAATGTTAATATTTCTCTCTCTAATATTGTTCACAGACAATGCCATTTTCCCACATGGAAAGTATATCGTGCTCTGTAGGTCAGTACTCTGCAAGGCCAACTCATCCAAATGACAAAATTAATTTCAGGAAATAGGGCAACATAATTTTGCTTATTATAATTCATAAGATATAATATAACCTCCTTCACCCTCTCTTTTCTTTGCTGCTTCTTCCCTTGCACACATCAGCACTCAATAATTTCTCTCAGCAATTTTCTTTGAAAAGGCTGACTGGGTTCCTTCAGCTCCATTTAGCACACTCATCTGGCCATGCAAAATTTCATTCAAAGTTTCAAGCTTCTTTCCTTAAGGTTCAACAGCATTGCTACCTGTCAAGGCCCATGTTAAAATCAGAACAGATTTCAGGTAGGTGCTTTTATAATGGAAGGGATTGTACTTTAGAGGACATGTCCTCTTGGACAACAATTCCAGGTGTATGTTTTAGAAACCATACCCTCCCATCTATTTTGAGACACCACGCTGACTGACCAGAAAAAGGGTAATAATTTGGAAAAAAAAAAAGTAACATGCATGTTTCTGAACTACAAAAGGATTTTTGCAGGAAATTAATGCTGTCTGGGCCTTCTTGCCCTAGAAGAAAACTAACTAGGAACTGGAGACAGTGGCCTGCTGAAGGCTGTGTAACTGGACTGTGTGGAGCTTCCCTGGTAGCATACACCTAGCCTGGTCTTCTCTCTGACAGGCTCAGCCCAGAAAATGTTCTGCCTGTGCCTATACCAAGTGAGCAATGAGAAAACGCCATTGTCCTGATAAGAACTTAAAGCTCATTTGGTATGTTCCTGACACTAACAGAAACCTCCATGACCATTTTGATCAGCTGCAAGGAGACCTTCTTATCAACCACAACTTGTTCACTTCTTCTCTGCTCCATGAAAAAGTTCACATAGCGCAGAACCCTTTTTCAGACCAAGGAATTTCAATTAATCCAAAGATAATCCTCATGAAAATTGAGGGAACACACCTCCTGTGGACTCAGACCTACAACTATTTAAAAAAAACAAATACAGCGGGACTGGTCTGGACATAACATCCCTACGTATTAAATTTAGAGGGAGACTGAGATGCTGGAAGAGTAGCTAGGCAAAACCAGAACGTCAGGATAAATCTGTATCCTGTACACAAAGTTTATCTTTCTAACCTTCCCCTGGTACTGGCTATTGCTTCCATTTTCCCTTCTTGTCTCATATATCACTGTAGATGTAATAGCCTAATCCAGGAGCCTTCAACCTCAAGGAACCCCAGACATTTACCTCTTGTATGGATTACTGACTAAATTGTGCAAGCTTTGTCCTCCTTTTCCTCCAAATAAACCCAGCAGAACCCTCCCGACCCACACCACACCCTTGATCCTGTATAATAACTAGAAGCATGGGAGATGGTCAGAGGAAGAAAAATCACTGCAGAAATACTAAATATTGCAGGAACAGGAGGTATTTAGGAACCTACTCCCTAAACTATAACAGCAGCAGCAATGGGAGAGCAATAATTGAGTGTGAGACGTCTAATGGAAAAATGGACTTATTAAGGAAAATGTTCATTTAGAGGAATTCCAGTGTTCAAGTTGCAGGTAAAGGAAAAATATGTGAACTAAGTCACTTGTCAACAACTACTTGGATTTACAGGCTTTTCAGCAAAATGAAGAAGCGACAAATCACACCCACCTATTAGAAGAGAAAGATCGAAAATTAAAAGGATCAAAGGAATCAAAATATTTTTTCACATGCAGAAATTCAGAAGGACTGCTGGAGAGAGGAAGAAATAAATATGCATACAATATATGTGTACATTTTCAGCACCTAATTCAAAGAACACTGACAACTGTTAGAGACAGCAAAAAATCATCAACCTCTTTTCAAGGTGGTTTTCTAGCATTGTTTTTAGTGCTACTTACTGTCAATCTGTTTTACCTGAAAACAGATTCAGACAAAACAATTTATTCTTAATTTTAAATGGGTGGTATTGGGAAATTAAATTAAAAAATAAGAGAAATGCATGAGGAACAACTGAACTGAGCAGATGTTGTGGAGATAAAACTGTCTATTCTGAGTGCTATACTATCTTTATAGATCTCTTTTTACAAGCATGAGCTGAAATTTCATGTGACACGGATATGCACTGTAATCTAACAACAAATTTGGGGTTTGGCAGTTCAGCCTTTGAAGCCAGGATTTCACCCCTGAATTTCAAGTGCTGATCTGACCTCTCTTGGTTTTATAGCAGAAGAGCTCCATTAATTTTCATAAAATCATGCCTGCATATTACATTATTGCAAATGAGAGCAAAATAGTACTCCTTTCTGTGATCTCCCAAATCATGGGTTATTTAGCCACTGCTTTATAGAGGAAGCCAGGATACTTATTAACTATAGACCATGATGGAGAGTAAGATGAAATGAAAGCAACAAAGGCAAGGGGAAAATATCAAATCAAAATACAGGCTTACAAGGCTAAAACTAATACAGTACGTTCTGGAAAAAATTACAACATATAGAGTGCATTATTACCACTATAAAATTCTTGAAAAAATTCATTTATCTAAAAATTAATGTCAGCTATATAAAATCTACCTGTTTTCCCTCATATTTTCTGATTCCTTCTCTTTCACAGATGCTGGAGACTCTTCAAAATCATATGAGAAGAGGTGAAAAGGAGTATGTGGTACATAAGGCAATTTCTCCACCGTTGGAGATGCCTTTGGAGTAACAGATGCTGAGGAATTTTGGGGAGAGCTCAGCAATGCTGTTGCAGGTGAAGATGGTGATGAACGGACAGAATTATGATGAGAAACAGATGAGTCAGGCACAGAAGAGGAGCTGCTAGCAAAGCTCTTTTCTCTAGAGCAGGAGAGAGGCCTCTCAGCTGGAGAAATGGCACTGGAGACAGCTGAAGAGTCAGAACACTGTGAAAAGTTTTCCTTCACAGCCTCCCGCACATCTGGAACCTCACTGCAGGAGGGAAAAATCATTAGAAAAGGAAGAGAATGAGAGAAAAATGGGGAAAAGGGAGATCAGTAGATAGTAACACTTGGAGGAAAAAAAAGACAAAAACAACTCAGAAGAGAGTCAGACAAACAAAAACTTCCAAAATTCAGACAATCATCATGTATTTTAAATAAAGAGAACTCACATTTTTGTATCCCACTAGGATTCTTCTTGGGGTTGGAAATACTGGGGAAAGGAAGCAACTCATTCTAAAGGAAAAGAGCGAATTTGTCCTACAGGCTTCATAACTAATGTTCATTAACCTTTTCACAACTATTTTCTGAACAATTTTCATGTATTTTAAGTTAGGTTGTAAGCATCATCAGAGCAGTACAAAGCAGACTTATCACACTGGATAACATCCCACAGGGCATAGATGCTTCAAGATACAGTCTGCACGACTGCTTCTCCAAGTCCAGCTATCTGACTGGGAATCTGATCTTTTTACTAAAAATGTTCATCCATCAAAGATGAAAATAAAAAGTACTCAATCAGCACTGTTCTGCCAATATTTAAGTTTAGAATCATCTCAAAAGCAACATCTTACCAGATCATTTGTCTAGGCATGAAGGCACTAATTTTTGATTTCTCTGAGTGTCAGCATCCCATTCTGGTGTTAGATTGAGACTTGCAGAGTTTGTATCAAAGGAAAGAGAAAACACATCTGCTTTGCTCTACTGAAGGCAGATGTTGGTGAGTGACAAAAGGCACAAAGCAGGTGAAAGACCCCAGGATCTGCACTCCAGGGTGTCTGTTTTAACTAATAACTCCAGCATAAACACTGTGCATGGGTTTTGGGCTGGATCACTTGGCAAGCGGCTGATTTCATTGTCCTGGGACCACCTCTGCAATCCCCTGACAGGCACAGAAGGCACAGAACTTATCTGAGGACTATGGGCTTGGCACAGCATGTGCAACAAAAACACAATACATGTTATATATGTTGGGATCTTACAAAGTTAATCATCAGGTATGCACCAAGTAATTGTTTTCACAATGGAAGTACAGTGGGCAATCTGGAAACCTTAAACTATTTCACCTGCTGTGCTTGACAGGAGACACTGAAGTAAGGCCAGTCCTACCTGTCCTGACAGCATCTAACATGAATGCCCAGGGTCCAGATAATTTTTGTTACGCTACAGTGACAGTGAAAAGAGGTACTTAGAAAAGTCATGGGAATATCACCCAGTTATCTTAAAGTGATTATTATCTAAAAAGGCCAATGACTTAAAAACATATTATGCCCTTTATATGGCTTTTCCTCACTTTTTTTAGCAGTTTTTTAGTATATTAATGAGATTTACTAATAACTTGTGTCTTAGCTTTGACTTTTAAGAATGAGATTTGAGGAAATTATCACTTAATTTTGAAATTTCAGGCAGCTGTTGGCAAGATTTGCAGACTGGAAGATAATAATAACAATAGTACAGTATTTTCTTTGGAATTCACACATTAAACAGTTTCCTTTCTTCCTTCTGTGCTGTACAGTGTCTGCATGAATGTGGTTTATGTAAAAAAAATAAAATAAATCCAATCTCATTTGCTGAGTTGCAAAGCCAAATAATTTAACCTAAATCAAATGGCTGTCTGGAACAAAGAATGTATGCTTCCAATTTAGAATCAAGTTGCCAAATGCCAAATACATATATATCTCAGAAATAAGTGGAAAATTTTACATGAGATTATTGATAGGTGATATGTTTATGTCTATATATACAAAGACAGGTAGGTATTTATAAAATTTTATATATATATATATATATATATACATATTTATACACACACACACACACACACACATATATATCAGTTTTGCCTCAAAGTAGTTCTTTGCTATTAAAACATGAACAAAATTGATATGAAATCACAGGCAGCATTCAAAAAATGTCATTCTACTGCATAGGAACAGATATTCCTAGCAAGGCAGTATTATGAAGATAGGGATGAAAACCTAAGAAACTCATCAGCATCCTCAGCTAAGCATTGTAATGTTTCATAATTGCCTTAAGTAAAAAGTTAAACCAAACCATCCTTAGAAGTTATGGTTTCCATGAAAGCTTTTAAGATTTGTGAGCATTACATAAAGTGAGTGAGTGCAGACAGTTCTTAGAGCACTGAACCCATATAATTCAACGTTTCCCTTAGCACTGCCATCCCCAGCCCCCTTCCCAAAGCTTTTAAATGCAAAAACATTTCCTTGGGGGGTGGCTTTAACAGGTCATCAAGGAATGTGAGTGAAAAGGTGGATGTTGATGCACTCTGTGACGGTGAGTTCATGCCAGAGCTGCAAGAAAAGGTGGAGGGACAATGCTGAATCCTGGTACCTGACTTTGACCTGCCTATTGGCCTCTTCCTCCCTCTCATCCTCAGTATTGGGCTCTGTGACTGGCTGCTCTTCATCCTCCTCTTCATACTCATCCTCTCTGAGGTCAGACCAAGGAAAGAGGCATGCAGTGGGATGGAAAGAGAGAAGGTGGAAGAGAAAACAACATGAGTCCCCAGAAAAAGAAATGCAATGAAGTTGGAAATGGAAGGAAAACACTGATGAAGGAGTTATGGCCCCCTTACCTTAGACAAAAAGCCACCTAAAACTTCCTGCTTAGCATGTGTTTGTGCAAGGGTAGCTACCAATATAAAACTGCCGACCTCTCCCCTATTTAAATTTTTACTATTAATTTTTAAGATTCAAAGCTGCCATTGCTTTTTCTCGAGCTCCAGCTTCCGTTTGCCACTGCCCTACCTGCAGAGGCATTAATGGAAAACATTCATGACAATACCAATGTTCAAGCCATTTGTCATTCAGCTGTGTCTTTTTGGCTTAAAGGACAGTACACGCTGTGCTGGCATGGGACAGCTGGCACTGGACATCATGCTTTCTAAATTAACCCAAATAAAACATTCCTGCTAAGTAACCAACAGCTCAACTGAAAAACAGAACAGGGTGAACCATTGAGTTAGAAATAACAGAGACACCAAATCAGTTCAGGACTATTTGCAATATTTAAGTTATCAGATGCCAGTACATGAATTATTTCAGTAGAGCCATTAGTATGGTCAAAGCAGGCTTTGGTTCATCAGTAATTCTGGCAGAAGAGAAGTGTAAGTCATGCATAAAGCCTCCATAACCTACAAACCACACAAGTAAAAAAAGAAAATTATACTAAACATAATGAAAAAGGCTACATTGTTTGCCTCCTCTCCCTCCTATCTATGCTTTTCACCTCCCCAAACCAACAGGCTCATGTAAGACGCATTTGCGGTTGATACAGTTCTCCACTTGATTTAATAATGTATACCTTTAGGTTATGCTCCATGCAAAAAGGAAAACATACAATCAGTAATAAAGTCTGTAAGACATTCATATTCCTTGCATTTTTCTGAAAGCCTGTTTTCTTTCCCCTGATTCTGAAGGGATGTTCTGTGGATATTTTTCATTTAGAATTAGTTTCCATGTTATAAGAATAATGAATAGTTACAGTGTGAGATCATTAACTCATTGAGTGCAATCAAAAGGGTCAATCTAAAATTTTTTGCATGTACACAGAGTTGGATACAGGATATAATTGTTGGATACAATTATTCCCAGTTGAATAATTGGGAAAATGGCAGCACATGGAACTTTTCCAATACTCTGGCAAACATCTAAAAAGTAAACACTTTCAAGCATTCCTAAGGTGTCACAGTGACATAACCCTCTCAGCTGCCATCTTCATCTCCCTGTCCTCTCTACAAACATATACCTCCCTTACAGAGACACCTCTCAACTTTCACACACTTGCTGGTTTACTGAAAAAAAGAAAAGGAAAAGTGGACCAGGGAGTGTTCATATAATCCCTTCTCTTTACTAGTTTAAGACTAGCTTTGCTATTAGCTTCTGTGAAGGGAAACTTCTGCACCTGCTAGTCCTCCAGCACTCACATTTGGGAAATAACTCATGAAGCTCTGTGGGATCATAGTTCTCTGATAAGAGCACAATGCATCCCATAATGTTGTCAGCACAACTATTGCTTATATGAGCAAGAACTGCCCCATTATTACTGTGTTTTAAGCTCCCACCAGGATTCCAGATGGATGATGTCAAAATTTCTCCTCTCCTCAGTTGTCCCAAAATGCCCAAAATCGTAAGTGAAATATTCATCTGATATGGTGGATCTCACAAATTTGAAAGAGTTCTCCTTTGAGAATTTACTCCTCCATATGAGGGCATAGTCGGAAGAAAAGGAGTTTACACAGTATGGACTGAAGTGGGAACCACCGAGTTCTAGCTGAAATGAACAGATAAAGAAGCTGAAAAAAAAGTTTTAGAGATTCCAGTGAGATAGTTCTTCTGTCAGGTCAATGACTTCGTCCTCAAGTGTCCTTGAGTTCTAGGTCAAAAGCTTAGAAGAAGCTTGGATTGGAAAGCTCTTTTCCTTTGCTAATACTAACTGTAGGAGGGCAACAACTACATGACAATTGGTTGGAAAAGCCAGAAGAAGGATCTGTCTCTGTGTGAGTTGGCTGCAGAGATGACTGGTGTGCACAGAGGCAGGCATGCTTTCCAATCTGGGGGAGCCAATTTGGTCAAGGGAAATTTGCACAATGGAAATAAGTGTGTGTGTAGAAGACATGCTCAACACACTGCTTGTCCTCTTTCAGAAACTAAACTCACAGTTTCAGACCCCTTGACTATCACCAGAAAGGGGATCATATACAGATCAGAGGAAAGGGGTGAGTTCACAGGCAGGAAAGATGTGTGCTCTTCTTTTAACCAAAGCAATAGTGGCAGTTATTTCACAGCCTTGTTGAAGAACAGATATTCTGTCCATCAAAGGTAGTACCTGCTAACTAAATCTTTCCTAAATTGTAGAAATGGAAAATTTCCATATGAATATTTATTAAAACAGGAAAACACTAACTACAGTCAGATGCTCAAACACAACAGCAAACATATTTGTGAATCTATCTGAACTGTTCAGGGTTATGTGTTCATTTTTGTGTGCAATGGAGAAGGGATTATGTGGAAAAGCTCACTGTCCCTCCCACGTACACATGCAGATTTGGTGTCAATGCAATAGCAGAATTAAATTAAGAAAAAGGATTCATAGGGAGGTTTCCAATTAAATGAGGTTGCAGAAGCCAGCATGTTTTTCAGTAGCACAGAGGAATCTATCCTGTTTAACAAAAGGCAAATATTTATTCAGTGGCAGGGAGAAAGGCCTTCAGCTAATGCTGAAGACTGATATATTCAGCTAACCGAAAGGCTATTCCTGGGTTACTTCAGTTCCATGATAGAAGTACCACATTAGAAGTATTTAAACAAAAGCTTTATAGAACCAAAAACAAATTTCAAAACAATCACTGTGTTTATTTTCATCTTTAAAATGGATTACTGCTGCAGGCTAACACTCCCACTGAACAAATAAACAAATAAACTTATACTTTATAAGTCTTTATAAAGTATACCATTGGCCATGGCAACTAACAAACATCTTCTAGAGCACAGGTTTTGCTCAATTGTGTCAACTAAAATTTGATATGAAAGGATTTATAGCCCCTTAAAATAAGGTGCATGTTAAAAAGGACTATGAAAGTGCAGTTTATGGAGAGAGAACCACTAGGGCAGCAAAACAAAAACTAGACAAAATGTTTAAAACTAAAGGATTAACTTTTCTCCTTTTTACAATAAATAAATTTAAAAAAAAAATAGTGCAAATCAAACTTGTCCTGCTGATATTAAATAGCTATTCAAAGCTGCCAAGAGGAAAACACTAACAAACACAGACTGATGAAAGGAAATTATAATAAAGAGACTCATCTACAAATTTAGCTGAAGGCAGGGGCAGAGTCCTTGAGATGCCAGGCAATTGCACCTCACACACACCTAACCTAGGCACAGGTAGATGACTTTAAAAGTAAGACAGCACTCTGAAGACAACGGATCTTACTCCACAAGAACTCAAAGCACCAAAACATTCTCTCTATCTCATTGGACCCTAGAGCTGAGCACTGTGTACAAGGTCATATGCAGTCTCTGTCCCTCTCCAGGCTCTCCCCGACCTCTTTCTCTGAAGAGTTTTGATGAAGGCAGCTTGAAAGAACTTAGGATTTCTTTGTTCTAGCTTGTAGCCCAGAAACAAGTTTCCCACTTTCCCCCTACAAAAAAACCCCAAAGGCAGAGCTAATAGAAAAATCAAAGGCTGTGCTGAAGGAACAAAAAACCATAACAAACAAACAAACAAACAAATGAGCACACACCCCCCCCCCCCAAACAAAAACATGCAAC